>JANEYF010002215.1:0-69807 GCA_029963845.1 Rhamnusium bicolor | reverse complement strand
TAATCAAATCTTAGATTTCTTTTAGAGCAGAGCTGATTTAGCACTGGATCTTCAGTTTCACTCTCCTCCAAAATGGCAATATCATTTTCACATTCCTTTTCCATATTTTGTACAAACATAACAGCTTTTCCATGTCTTCTTCCAGCTAATAACAAACAGTATAAAATAATTGCAAGAATATTAATTGATATTAGTATTGTACCTGAATTAACTATCACTTTTCGGGGGACAACACGTCAAAGCACTTTTTACACTTCTGCTCAGTTAATCCAAATATAACACCCCTAAAGAAGTTAAGGAAAATTAAGTAACAGTGTAAAATAAATTAAATAATATATTATCTATTTACTAGAAAATGTGAAATTGTATTATTTAGCGCTTGCGTGATTCAGTGGTTCCATAGATTAAGTTAAATATGAGGTGGTTCCCAAAACTCATGGCGGATCGGATAATTTCTACACTGCTACATTCACTCACTCATTCCTTCACTCTATGACCTATACTCAGAGATTTAAAGATAATAATTAAAATTTTTTAATATTGCCGATTTAGTCTCTTAGAAATCTAGTCACTTTATCCTTTGTGTTATGGAGATAAAATCACCTGAGTGTTCATAATAAATTATAACGAAGTATTTTTTTTATACCAAGGGCTACCCTAAACTAGAGTAGTAACGTTGGTAACTAATAACTTACGTGATATATTGGATATTTTATACATTCAATATGAGTATACTATACTATACAAGGGCTATTATTTAGTGGTGTAATTCATATCTGCTAATGCTGTTGTACAAATGGACAATCTGTAGCAAGCAGAGTGTAGTAAAGTTTTAATCTAATAAAAATTATTTTGTTTTTTAATTATCTTTGGAAATTAAAGCAGAATTTGGATAATATATGTCTGTTATAGTCCTGTATTTATCTTTTAAATTTGTGACCTATGTTGAGATTCTTTTAACCATACTTTGTATCTTTTTTGAAAATTATAATTTAGGGTTACCTTTTAACAAATCTTTAGATTTTCTTTTTTGTTTAAATCTTTCCACGTGTTTAATCGAGCCTGTTTATAGTAATACGATATCTTATTATTTAATTTATATTTAGATATCAATTTTGATTGATTATAAATTTCCTCAGGCGATCACCTGAAGTATGTCCAAATAATAGCTAATATGGGTAAATCTGTTGTTTTATTTTTGCTATTGTATGGAATGTCTTTATGGGGTAAAATGTGGTTAAGTTACCCATCAAGGCGCGTCTCAGGTAGCGGATAGGAAAGCGACCAGTTACTGGCCCTAGGCTGGTTCTGGTTAGTGATGGCTATAGGGAGGTTTGCGGTTTAATATCATGTAACACCGAACAAAAACCATCGCCACGGACCAACTTGTGACTCACACCGTAAACAGCTTATGGGTGCCTTGACTCCGGCAGCGGGCTCACAAATCCGAGCCGGATAGTACCGACAAGGTGCACGAGAGTCTTATCTTGGCTTAATCGCCCGGACTGCGTGGATGAGGTACCACTATAAACCTTCTGAATCCTAAGGGATGCATGGCTGAGGGGAAGCTTGGTCACTGGCGACAGCACTCCAGGGCACAGGCGAACTCCGTTTTATATAGCCTTCCGTGTTCGTCGGGGCTCTGTGCACGGTGACCACATACTTCCCCATTATTCGTGGGAACATTGCTGGACCAAGAAAAAATAAAAACCACCTTCGGACGGAGGTCCTGCAAAGGAAGGATCCACCAAAAGACTCTCCGGGGCAGCCAGAAGGAAACTTCCGGAAGAAAGAGAAACTGAAGGGAAAACAGGACCTAGGCCTAAACAGCCAGGGGGCGTTAGTACTCCCAGCACAGATCCGGCAGGGGACGAGCAAACAATCTCAGGGCGACGGGTCGGCGTTAAACGCAGCCGATCCGAAGAAAGCACCCCTGAGGGACTAAAAAAGGAAACCAAGGAAGAGGCAGGTCAACAAAGACAGGGAACCTCCTACGCAGCAGCCCTTGACGACATTAAAGTAGCCATAATACCACATGGCTACCCCGAGACTTCCCTGAGTGCAGATCAGGCGGATCTTGTGAAGAACGCCTTGATTGAAGCTCCGATGACGTCGTCGAGAGGCAACAACCCCGAGATTTTCAGGGTAAACCTACGAGGGGCTTCCTTCTTGCCTCCTGTGCTGACCAGGCGACTAAGGACTTGCTGGTGCAGGTGGTGGAGAAGTGTATACCTTGGGAGGTGAAACTTAGCGTCTGTGACGCCAGGACGTACCCAAACCCATCAGGACAATGGTGTGGATTCCGGGGCCCGGCACAGGAACCGAAAAAAAACATTCAAGCGCCTGAGGGTACAAAATCCTGGGCTCCACACACGGACACCTGGACAGTCGTCGACAGGTGCCCGATTCAAAGGACAACAATTAATAATAATTTATTCTCCTGATGAATGAAACATCATGGAAGAAGGTAGAGCACTCCATTGTAAACCTACTTCAACTTGAACAGGTCCTTTTCAAGGCCGCAAAGAAAAAACAGCAATCTGCTACCAATGTAGGGACTCTGTATGAGAACCTAATGATGGCAAGAACCAATGTCGAAATAAGAAGGGTTAATGAAAAGAGCTGGTAATAGGATCTGCATACCTTCCTTACGACCAAGCAGGCCTGTCCCCAACGCAGGAAGTCAAGGAACTGGTACAACAATGCGAGGCCAGTAATATACAACTCATTCTATGCTGCGACGCCAACGCACACCGACATTATCTGGGGGAGCACAGAGAAACAACATAAGAGGTGAGTCACTCCTGAGAATTTATAATTAGTAATAAACTAGAGGTAGCAAATCGCGGAAATGAACCGACCTTTGTAACAGAAACAAGGCGGGGAGGTAATCGATATTACTATCGTAACACAATGTGCGGACGAGTGATTAACGAGTGGAACGTGTCTCAGGGAACCATCACTTTCGGACCACAGGTACGTAAGATTTAAGTTAGAAACAACGCCTGAAGGAGTTAAGATGAGAAGAAACCCAAGAACCTGCGACTGGAGCTCTACAATGAAATCCTAGAGCAGGGGTTGAAGGACTGCCCATCGAAACCTCAAACACCGGCGGAAGTAGAATTGCTGAACGACTTCATAACATCAGCAATAAAATCAGCCTTTGAAGAAAGCTGTTCCCTGAAAGAAAGAAGAACAAAACGAGAGACCCCTTGGTGGAATCACGAACTCTCATCCAGGAGGGCAGAAGTTCAAGGCTATTCAACCAGGCGAAAAAAGAACTGGAAGATGGGAGGTACTCAAAGCCGCCAATCTGAAATACGTATATGCCATAAGAGGATCGCTAAAACAAAAACATGGAGGAAGCAATGCGAGGAGATCGAAAGTACTCCAGAAGCAGCAAAACTCCAAGAAGATCCTTCCGATAGACAATCAAGGTAAGATAGGATCACTGCAGAAACAACAGGGAGGCTACACAAATACTGAGAAGGAGACTGTAGATTTTACTTCTAAGAGACACACTTCCCGGGCAGTGTGACCATTCCACAACACAACAACGGTCCAGCGAGATACCAATGAGAAGGGCGTAAGAGGACTGGAAACTCGCAAAGGAAGTTATTAACATAACAAGGTTTGAATGGGCGATTAACACTTTCGAACCATACAAGTCACCAAGAGTGGATGGAATATTTCCAGCACTACTCAAACAGGGAATGAAAAAATTAGCAACACCCTTGTGCACACTATTCAGGGCTAGCCTAGCACTCGGATATGTGCCAACTAGTTGGCGGAAGGTAAACGTCGCATTCATACCAAAACCTGGGCATGATACCTATGCCCAGGCGAAATCCTTCCGGCCAATCAGCCTTACATCATTTCTCCTCAAAACCTTGGAGAAACTGGTCGATAGACATATAAGGGACGATGTGATGGGCCAAAAACCCTTACATCGAAACCAATATGCCTACCAAGTAGGGAAATCGTGTGAGCTAACGATACACGAGCTTACCTCACAGAATAGAAAAGGCACTAGACAGCAAAAGAAACTGCCATAGGAGCCTTTTTTAGATATAGAGAGAGCATTTGACAATACCTCATTCAACTCAATGAGTGAGGCAGTGAAGAGCGCGGAGTCGGTCTTTCAATAACAAGACGAATCGACTCAGCACTCAGAACAAGAAAAATCCAATCCACACTGGGAAACATGTCGGAGGAGGGAAACATGTCGGAGGAGGTGTCTGTAACCAAGAAGATGCCCGCAAAGCGGGGTTCCTATCACTCCTCCTGTGGTGTCTGGTTATGGATGAGCTCCTAGCACAACTGGAATAGCGAGGAATATATGCGCAAGGATATGCAGACGACGTCACAATCCTAGCAGTGGGAAAATTTGAGAGCGTTGCATCAGAAATGATGCAAAGAGCTCTCAACACGGTAGATCGATGGTGCACACAGGAAGGGCTTTCTGTTAATCTGGAAAAGACTACGGTGGTGACTTTCACAAGGAAAACGCCAAAACCTGAGGAAACTATATCTTCGGGGAAAAGAACTACAGGTGAGCAATGAAGTCAAATATTTGGGACTAACCTTAGATACCAAGCTGAACTTCAAAGGCTCACATAGACAAAGTGACCATCAAAGCCACACGGGCCTTATGGACCTGCAGAAGCATGGTGGGTAAGAGCTGGGGACTTCAACTGCACACCTAAACAAACACCTAACCAACATGAGGGTGAAAGATAATCCAGATTGTAGGATGTGTAGTGAAGAGGAAGAAACTACCCACCACATCTTATGCCCAGTCCTAACGGCAATGAGACTAATACTTCGAGGACCACTTGTAACCCTGGAAGAGATAGCCAGAGCTCCCATAAACTGTATAATCGCCTTCTGGAATAGAACGAGTCTTATGGAGTAATGAGACTATGGGGTACAAAAGTTAAAGCTTCAGTACGACAGGCAGTCAAAACAGCAACCCGTAAGGAAAAAAATAGGGGTAAAATTAAGAGTGGAATTTCATTTGGAAATTCTAATTTATGTATTCTGAACATTTTAGCAATGTTGCATGAAATCTCTCTAACGATCCATTTGAGTGGGGATGCGCTACTGAATTGACAAATCTTTCATTAAATGGTTATTAAATTCTTTAGCTGGGTCTGTATGTATTCTTAAAGGAGTTCAATAGGTATTGGAAATAATTTAAGAGTATAGTTTATTTCAAACTTATTTGCTAACATAAAAAAGCGTCGATTTCTTTGACGACGGTAAATTGATCAAAGAAGCCGACGTTTTTTATGTTGCAAATAAACAGTACATGAATAACTTCTTTCGCCGTTTTATTTTTTTAATTGGTAAGCTTGTGTGAACTTTGTCAATTCATCGCGTATTGTCAATAAATAAATAGATTGTGAAATTTCTAAAACATTGAGATTTATTGTCTCAAATGGTGTTTTAGACGTTTCGGTGATTACTAAAGGCTGATCTGTATTTTGTCTGGTGATTTTGGCTTTATTACATGTTTCACATGATTTATATATTTTTCGACATCTTTTTGTAACAATGGCCAATTATATTTTACGCGTATACGTCTATACGTTGCATTTATACCACGATGTAGGTTTGTTTTACCCATGGATTTATAAGCAAGAGGATATAGTATTATATCGTTAAGTTATGTGTCCACTTAAAAATCACATTCTAACAACTTGTTCATGAATAAAGAAAACAACGTTGTCAGTACATACAAATAAAATAATGACAACTCACTGTGGTGTTCTGATTTATTGAATATTTACATAGTAATAGAAAGTATCTATAACTGAAAGACATAAGTATTTTTTTATGACATTCGAAATTCAAATAAATATTTTTTCTTGTAATTTGTATTCCTGATTAATGATCTGAATTTTTAGAATCGTGGCAACGTCGCATATAATTGGATGCAAATTGGAGGAAGTCTGTTTACATTGTCAGTTTGTCTTATTTTTTGTGAAAATTGTGATTATTGTTCTTTATTAATCAATTATATTTGACATATAACTTCATTTTAAGTTGTAAATATGGTGAGACAATGCCAGGTATGCAAAAGACTGGATTATAAGAGCCCAAACATATATTTTCAAATATGAAACTATTGTTTTGCAGTAGCATAGACGTACGCTTAGGTAGTTAACTATTATGTTTAGGCGAAAAATCGAAATGCGCTGTGATGAAAATCAAATATAACGAGAAATCGAAGTTTAATGTATCTCAGAATTGAAATGAAAATATTAGAGAATATATTAGAGAATTTTTATCTTATGAGAACAAATTTTTGTTTTTTCAGATTTCCTGTTGTTGGAAATTTGAGAAAGAACTGGTTGAACATAGTATGATTTGATGAGGATAAATTTTTTCCCAAACGTGCCGATATTTGCTCGACACATTTCAATGAAAATGATTTACAATTAAACCGAGTGGGTGGACATATTTAAAGAAGGGTGCTGTTCCATAACAATTTTTCCAACTACGCATTCGTCTCGGCAGCTTAGGTAAGATACCATAATCCTCTTACGTCTCCTGTCTTTTAACTTGACCACCAACCCATGAAAATGGGGAAGTTAGTACAATTCGTCTAAAATCGAAAATTGAGATGACCAGAATTTACGTTTGAGGTATAAGAAACACGAAAAAGTGGATTTTACGAAGTGTCCGTGTGTACGCGCGCGTGTGTGTCCGCATCTGTGTGAACCGATCTTGCTGAGATTTGGCACAAGGATATTATTAGTGTCGTCATGGATGTATGTTTTATTATAGATCCATGAATACTGCAGATGAGCTAAAAAGCTTTTAGTACCCTTAGGACACTAAATTCCATCCGATTGGATGACATTTAGTGCCCTTTGGCACAAATTTCTTATCTTAAATATAACCATATTTTTTTTTATTGAAAGATAATGTAATTCTGATTTCAACGATATATTTTACAGTGAAGTCTTATATAAAATTTTGTAGGTATTACCCTTGGTAATTATTTTTACAACTGAATAAGCTGTGAATATTTTTATTGCCTACGACTGGACGATATTTAATGCCTTTTGGCACTGGTGAGAAAGGTTGCCAGTCGGTTCACGTAGCTAAACATTTTTTTCTTTGAAATATGGTAGTCGCTCAACATCACCATAAACATTTAGTCCAGTTTCTTTAGGACATTTCAAGAGTCACACTCTAGATATAAATTATTCTATAAATTCACTGTTTGGACATTATCTAAAGACGTGTTTAATAATTTCATCGTAAAGCTTACCCATTTAATTAGCGATTGTAAATTAGTACACATTAAGAATTTTATTTTTTCATTTAGATTCAAAGTGCGGAATTTGAACAAATACTAAGCACTCTCACATTAAGATCCGGTTTTTTCAATGCTCGGTTAGCTAAATTATCTGTTAGTGACTTCTCGTAGCTAGAATTCACCCATATCCCACTAACCGATGGATAATTTTACTAAACACTAGACATTCAAAAACTGGACCTAAGTAACACTGAAAATGACAGTTTTCATAGCAATATACAGGAGTGAGAAAGTAGTGTGTCCGACTTCAGCTCATTATTCCTTTGTGAATTATTCTTTCGATTTGAGGTACTTATGATAGTTAGGATGCTAATACGTCTATAATTATCAATGATTTCATTACTACTTGTTTTTAGTAAGGCTAGTTCTTACCAATTTTCAAGTCATTTGGAAATTTACCCAGTTCAACCGATGCATTTATAATATGAGCCAAGGGTTCAGCAATGACATCATAGATATTTTTAAATATTTTTGTTAAAATACCGTCTTCTCCGACTGAGTTGTATTTTTGGACTGTTTATTGTGCCTATTATTTCTTGAGCCTCTACTGGATAAAATATAAACTGAGTTTAAATGAGGAATGTTGTTTTTCGGCTTTTGTATTTAGATAGATAGATAGATAGATGTTATTGGTCATTAAATGCACCGTAGTGCTTTGACATATCAAAAATATATATCAATGTATAAAATAGAATAAAATAAAATGTACATATAAATGTATATATGACAATCACAATATATGTGTATGTGTGTGTACAATAACATCTTAACTTAGTCACTACAATAAAGTAAAAACAGACAAAACAATGAATCTTAATAAATAAGATATGGATGTATAAACATGACGTTAAAAATATTAAACCTAGTCAGTAGGTACCTAAATTAAACCGTATAATATTCGGTGTAATATGTCAATGATCCATGTAATTAAATTCTGTGGTGCTATAGTAGGCCTTGGCTAAAAGATGAGTTGTTTTCAATTTTTTTTAAATAAGTTTAAAGGTACCTCTCTTAAAGTTAGTGGAAGAGAGTTGAATAATATTATCCCAAAAGTTGTTTTTTTTGTATAAGTTAGTCGTTGCTGTGGTATCGTTGTGTTTCTAGTACGAGTGAGGTAATTATGGTTGTGGCAATTTCTGGAATATTCCTGCAGGTGCTCTTTTATGTGAACCAGATTACAATATATTATGCATGACGGCAGTGTCATTATTTTGTATTCTATAAACCATGCTTTGCAACTGTCTAACTGATTTATTCCTGCTAAGGCTCTAATTGCCTTCTTTTGAATAATGAAAACTTGTTGGACATGATTTGAGGTACCCCAGTTTATTAGACCATATGTCATTAAGCTATGAAATAAGGCATGGTATATGACAATTGCTGATTTTAGACTAATTTTAGTTTGCCTTATGGCATGTATTTTTTTTTGACAATTTAGTTGATAGAATGTCAATATGTGAATGCCATGAAAGTTGGTTATCTAGAGTTAGACCTAAGAATTTAATACTTTCAGGCACAGCTGGTTTAGTGGAGAATACCATTGAATTAGTTTTGTTTTTGTTAATGCATAACATATTGGCATTAAACCAGTCAAATGAATTTTTTATTACCTCTGTTTCAGCCTTAATGGTTTCCTCACTATTATCCTTAATATGTTTTGCAAAAGTAGTGTCATCGGCAAATAAAACCGTAAAAAGTGGTAAGGTTTCTGGTAGATCATTTACATATATTAGAAATGATAATGGGCCTAATACACTACCCTGTGGAACGCCATGCTCTATAGGTAATAAATTGCTCATTTGGTCTTTGCTAGATACACACTGTTGCCTTCCAGATAGGTAGGACTATATTAATTGAAGAGTTACTCCATGAAAATCATAGAAAGCTAGTTTCTCTAATACAATGATCACAGATACACAGTCAAATGCCTTACTTAGGTCCAAGAACATTAGTAGTGTTGGTGATTTAATTTCAAAACCATCTCCTATATAATTGACCAATTGAAGAGTAGCGTCAGATGTATTTTTACCCTTTCTAAAACCATACTGAGAACTGTTAAATAGTCTGTTATTTTCAAAAAACTTGGTAATCCGTGTAGCAATAATTTTTTTCTATTATTTTAGCCAATATCGGAAGTAATGCTATAGGTCTATAATTTGTAGGGTCCTCAATATCACCTGATTTAAAAATATGCACCACTTTAGCCATTTTTAATTATCTGGGAAAATACCTGTCTTTAATATAAGATTTATAATATATGTTATTGGAGCCGTTAGTGGAATAAGATTTTCCTTATACATATACATAGACTGATTATACAAGTCCGTAGCCTTTGATTTTTTTAGAGATTTTATGGTGTTCCTTACCTCTGTTTCTGAGGCAGGATATAAGTCTATTGATAATTTATTCTGTGACATTTTATTTAGGTATTCTGTATGAGTTAAATTTGACATAGGAATTGTTTCTAGTAGATTTTCAGCTACTTGTACAAAAATTCATTAAAATTATTCGGAGATATTGAAGTTACATTAGTTTGTTTTTTATTATTTCCTAAGTTTTGATTTATAATATTCCATATTGTTTTTTGTTTATTTTGTGATTTCATTATTTCTTTATTTGATTTTTCTTTTTTTCAGTTTTATTAACATTTGTTCATACTCATATTTCCTTTGTTTAAATTCTTGTTTTACTACCTCATTACTTTGTACATTTATTTTGATCATATTATTTAGAGATTCTAATTCTTTTTTTTTAGTGAGGCTAACTCTGGGCTCTGGGTTTAAATATATGAGATAATTTGGATCTTTGGAATTTATTTTAATACAGATTTTGGGAAATGATATCTCATGGTAATAATTTATAGTATTATAAAAAGTTTCCACAGCTCTATTTGGGTTCGATTCTGAATATAGGTCTAACCAATCCTCAGATAGGAGATGGTTGTGAAATTTATTTCTGTTTGTACAATTTTTATCCAGTATAACTTTGTGACTAGGTTTTGTGTTTTTTAGATGAGTATTAAATCTAACTGACTGTGCTTTGTGATCCGAGAGTAGAAAATCGGTAACAATGGCTTTGCTTATTTCAAAGCTTGTAAAAATATTGTCTTTACATGTTTGCGAATTATTTCGTACTCTTGTAAATTCTCTTTTACATTTTTTCATATCAAAAGAATAGAATATGTCAATGACCTCTTTTGCCATTTTGTTATTGGTTGCAAAATTTATATTAAAATCACCTCCTATTACTAATTTACATGTTTTGTATTTGTTAAATATAATTTGAAGTGACCGACCGAGTTTCTGTTTAAAAGTATTGGCGTCACCATTTGGAGAACGATATACCGGGTGGCCCAGGGACTAGGGAACCCCCCAAATTTTTCTACAATTTTTTAAATAGAAATTTGAAATTTGTAGGAATGAATCAAGACAAAATTTGTAATTTTTTGATCCACCCGCGCCAAAAAAGTCACTTCCGGTTTAACCGGAAGTGACTCCAACTTTCTTATTTTAAATAGCACCCTGTATATTTAGGTGATTTGTCTGATGAATATTTAATTTCCCTTTATAAAGCTTTTTTCAGATTTAAAATCGGTTCATAAATAACCCAGACAATTACATTTGTTTGTTTCTTTTAAGAAGGCCATGAATCTAATAAACGAAATACATTATAAATAAAATAATTGTTAACACTCGTTGTAAGGGTGTCTACCATCATTACTATTATGTAATTGTAATTATTTCTCATATCGTTTATTTCTTTATTTACGTTTGTTTATTTTTTTTTTCGATATGTTTATTTTTTACATTTCGTACTACCATAACTTGCTTATTTTGAATAGCATCCTGTGTGTTTTATGTGGTGTTTTTTCTTCTCATCAAATTATTCTCTCCGATGATGTATGTATTTGTTATAATAATAAAGTTATTAATGCACAAAATGTCGAACATAAAATATTCCTGATACTGTTTTCACTCTTTTCCATGAGTTGGCTGTGTACTCGTATACCTAGGTACGTGAAAATGTAATTTTTAAGAAGTGATCCAATTGTTTACACTTATCAAATTATACCTATTGTAGTATAATAATAATAGTAATAACTAAAAAGCATAAATTTATTTAATAATTAAACATGTACATCTACCCTACCCGACAAAATGGACTATTCATTGCAAATAAAGAAATTAGGAAGTAAGTTTTGGAAGACCAGAGTTATAAACTAGAAAATAATGAAGAAATAGTGAGTGCTATACATTGAACTAAAGTACAGAAACTTATAAAAACTGAACTAAATTAAATGTTAAATAACTAAAACCTTATAAATTTTGTTCAGAATGGCCTCGGTTTGCTTGAATACAAGCACGAACTCTTTCTGAACGTTTTCTCATTACATTTCGTAAGTTTTGGGCATTTATGTTATTAATTGCCTGTCTCACTCTATCCTCGAGATCTTTTCTAGTAGTCGGCTGCTGAGAATATACATTATTTTTTTTAAATATCCCCCACAAATAATAGTCTAATGGACTCAAGTCCGGTGATCTCGCACCATCTAGTTGGATCATGAGTACCTATCCAGTGATCTGCAAAACGATTATTTAAATATCTTCTAACCTCAAGTGTATTATGGGGCGGAGCTCCATTCTGTTGGAAAAATAACATTCTTTCTCGAGCAATAGGTAAATTCTCTAAAGTAAAACGTATTTTGCAAATAATTAAGTGAAATTAACAGAAAATGTTATTTAACATTTAATTTAGTTCAGTTTTTATGTTTCTGTACTTTAGTTCAATGTATAGTACTCACTATTTCTTCATTATTTTCTAGTTTATAGCTATGGTCTTCCAAAACTTACTTCCTAGTTTCTTTATTTGCAATGAATAGTTCATTTTGTCGGGTAGGGTAGATGTACATGTTTAATTATTAAATAAATTTATGCTTTTTGTTATTACTATTATTATTATACTACAATAGGTATAATTTGATAAGTGTAAACAATTGGATCACTTCTTAAAAATTACATTTTCACGTACCTAGGTATACGAGTACACAGCCAACTCATGGAAAAGAGTGAAAACAGTATCAGGAATATTTTATGTTCGACATTTTGTTCATTAATAACTTTATTATTATAACAAATACATACATCATCGGAGAGAATAATTTGATGAGAAGAAAAACACTACATAAAACACACAGGATGCTATTCAAAATAAGCAAGTTATGGTAGTACGAAATGTAAAAAAATAAACATATCGAAAAAAAAAATAAACAAACGTAAATAAAGAAATAAACGATATGAGAAATAATTACAATTACATAATAGTAATGATGGTGGACACCCTTACAACGAGTGTTAACAATTATTTTATTTATAATGTATTTCGTTTATTAGATTCATGGCCTTCTTAAAAGAAACAAACAAATGTAATTGTCTGGGTTATTTATGAACCGATTTTAAATCTGAAAAAAGCTTTATAAAGAGAAATTAAATATTCATCAGAAAAATCACCTAAATATACAGGGTGCTATTTAAAATAATAAAGTTGGAGTCACTTCCGGTTAAACCGGAAGTGACTTTTTTGGCGCGGGTGGATCAAAAAATTACAATTTTTGTCTTGATTCATCCCTACAAATTTCAAATTTCTATCTCAAAAATTGTAGAAAAATTTGGGGGGTTCCCTAGTCCCTGGGCCACCCGGTATAGATATAATTATACAATTTATGTCGGGTATTCTGACACAGCAGCTCTCGAAATGTTTTTCAACATTTAAACTATTTAATAGATCCAAATTAATACCAAAAATGTTATTTCTTATAAAAATACATGTCCCTCCATGGACACTTTCAGATCTGAAATAACAGGATAATAGATTGTAATTTTACAATTGGTATAAATTTACCTCGTCTTCTTTTAGCCAATGCTCACTAAGCATTACAACATCAAAATTCTTATTAGACAAGACTGACTCAAGGGAATTGAACTTATTTCTTGCACACTGTATATTTAGGTGCATTATTTCAAAGAAGTTTTTATTTATTTTCATAATGTCTAATCTATTGTCAAGTCCGTTTGGCTCAGACGGGGATATAAAAAAGGCTGAGTTGTATTTGGACATGAGTTTGTGTTGGTGTATTTATGAGAAATATCAATGACAGTAGTTTTCAGGATTTCCTCGTGTGGTATGTGGCTGTTAGATTTTTCTGTTTGTGCTGTCAGATTTATTTTTTAAGAGTTTGTGACATTATGGTCATTAATGATTATAGTTTCAATGAAGGTTAAATTCTTACAAATATTTTTTTCATTCATCAGCTTTATAATTTCGGAACAAATGTCATGTTTACTGAGGCATACTGTAGAGGATTTATTAACATTTAATAATTATGTTTATGGGGAATGTAGAAAAAATAATTAAAAGACGGTTATTTTCACTTGTCGACGTTTCGATTAATTTTTTAATCTTCTTTATGACTTCAGTGAGGTTTGCTTCACGTAAGTCCTGAAGAAGATTTAAAAAATAATCGAAACGTCGACAAGTGAAAATAATCGTCTTTTATTTATTATCCGATCATACCGACTATTTATGGAGTAATAAGAAATATTTTTATTTCAATATCTACCAGAAAATAATTGACTTTTTTATAATAAAGACATTGTCTCGTTAAAGCATTGGAAGTGGACTATATATATAACTGGTTACGGTAACTACTGATTTGTAGTGAGTTTGTCTAATACCTATTTGCAAAGTATGTAATATCTAATTGCATCTGTAATTTATGTATTTGAAAAAAGTGGATAACTGCGGAATTGCACTCACCTTGATGTTGGATAATAGGATGATGAATCAGGGGGTGTATATACTAGATCCTTTGTACGTTCCACCGGCCGGGAGTAACACGCGCGAATTTCTCACGTAATAAATAATTGTAGTAACAAATGTATAAAAATAATGTGCTGTCCAACTCGTTGCTTCGACAACTCTTCTTTTTAGTCTCCTCTTCTTTAGGGGTAAAAAAGGTAGTACAGAAAAAAAAGGATAAGGAGTGGGAAAGGATAAAAACATAATTAAGGCAAAGCAAAGCCGCTAAAGCCCGTTTTACACCAGTTCCATAACAGGTAAACCGTAGGTGCATCCAACATGTACAAATTGCAACTAATACAGATAAAGAGTAATATGACGTATAAGGGATGTAGTAAAAAAAATAGTAACAAGTAGGTAATTATTATAAAATGTAAAAGGCAAAGATGAGAACGGAACAGACATCGTTTTTGTTTCACAGGAGTTAATCTTTATTGGCTCTATAATAATTTGAGAAATATTTTTCCACACTGTACAAACATATAAAACGGGGATGGATTGGATTTTGCAATATTTGCACATTATTTATCGAATAGGAAATTTTATATATATATATATATATATATATATATATATATATATATATATATATATATATATATATATATATATATATATATATATATATATATATATATATATATATATATATATATATATATATATATATATATATATATATATATATATATATATATATATATATATATATATATATATATATATATATATATATATATATATATATATATATATATATATATATATATATATATATATATATATATATATATATATATATATATATATATATAAATATATATATATATATATATATATATATATATATATATATATATATATATATATATATATATATATATATATATATATATATATATATATATATATATATATATATATATATATATATATATATATATATATATATATATATATATATATATATATATATATATATATATATATATATATATATATATATATATATATATATATATATATATATATATATATATACATATACATATAGTCAATTTCAAATAATTAGAATTTTTTGACATAATCACTCGGACTAATACGAAGTGTAACCTGTATTTAATTTAACACTCATAAGCAACTTCTCAAGAATAATATTTTTTGAGAAACTATTAAAGAAAAAGTTGCATCAAACTGTTTGGACCACGTTGTAGCAGGTCACTAAACATTCAGAAGAAAAAATCCTTATGATACGGACTTTTTGGTATACACTGTATAACAATACTATATAATAATTAATTTACATTTGTAATTATACTAATTAAATAATTACATAAACTTCAATACTACATAAGATGATGCGGTTTTCGGCATTAAGTTACGGCAATTGGTATGTAAATGCGACTTAAATCTACACTATACGATGCAAAATAAATTTAATTATTGCACCTCTTAATCAAATGCCAGTTACTTTGCAATTAAAGAGAAAGAAAATGAAAGGAGAAAACAAAAATGTCGAAAAATAAGTGACGATAGCTCGTCGAAACCAACTTAACATCAACAGCGGAAAGTGTATTACCACCCAATTTTAGTAAGAGATTGCTTTTTCTCTTTTACAGAATTTTCTATGTAAAGCCAAGCAAAAAGATGGCAATGTGAAAAAGAATTTATATACGATATTACAAATTTATCTAAAAATTTAATTATTAATAGAATTACTACAATAATAATTAAAATTTTAAATTATTCTACAGGGTTCACGAAAATGATGTACTACCCAAATTAAAATTCAGTTTACTGAGTGACTATTTGAGATATTAAACCGAAACAAATTGCATTTTGTTAAAACGAATAATAACGAAAGAATAATATATATTGAAAAAATTTTTACACTTCTTTTCCAAAAAAAGAAACAGTTTTTACATAGGTCATCAGTTAAAATTTAGAATTTTTGAAAATAATTTCAGACTAGATTACCCAACAAAATCCTTTAACGAAATAAATTTACGTGAAACCAATTTTTTTGTGAAATTTTATAGTTAATTTCAAGGGCAGTCTTAATTTTTTTTTTCAAATAAAGCTGTTCGGAAACGTTTTTATGATTACTTATCTGTTAATCTAACTAGTGTCAGTTAGAGTCCCTTAAGTAGAATTTGCGGCAGCCATGATTATCATTTTGTGCAATGGTTAGCAGTCCATGAAAATGAGGTGAGAAGCTGACAGTTAATTAGGTAGTGATTGAAAAGATTTTGTAGTTGTTCACAATTAAAAACTGAATATAATGATCCAAAGTTTCAAATTTGGCCCACCGGACAAGTATGCAAAAAAAAATTAAAAAAACGTTTTAAAAGAGGTGCACCCAAAATGCTGAGAAAACCGTAATATTCGTAAAAATTTTATTAGATCAAAGTTTGTAACGAAATTGCAAGCCATTTCAGTTTGTCGTTTTCTGTGAAGAATTGTTTCTGTCCGTCTAGTCCTGACTGATTTCTACTGGAACAATTGGTTTGGAAGATTTTTGCACTTATAAAAAATGCCTAAATATCTATTTGTCTTTATTTCTTATACTGTACTCTCAAATGTTTTTCTCTTTCCAAACTATAATCAAGTTTAGGTAGTAGAACACTGAGATGCTATTTTCTTCTTATTAGTGTAGCGTTCTGAAGACAACACCTGTAGTTCAGCGGTCTGGTAAAATTTACATATTTTCTGGTATTATTTTGTAATTTTATGATCATTATTTTAAAGGTTGCTATATTGATTTAACGTACTTCTGAGGTAATTTTCATAATAACATTGTACAGTATTTCTCTTAATTTACACCTTTGGCGAATTTTCTTTTCAGTGATCAATCAGTTCACGTTGGTTGTTCTATAGAACAGCATCATATCGATTAGTATCGATTTATCGTGCCTTGTTGGCAATTAATCTAATATCCCTCTAGTATTGTAATAATTTCGTGTACTAATTTAAACTAACTTTCGGTTATTGTAAATCTTAGATTTATCCGGCAACGGATGTCGCCATTTTGTGTCATAGTTAGTTGTTTTCTGTCTTTGTCTGTTGGTGTATTAGGTCACTTGGTTACGTTGGTAGCTCTGTGAAGAGTGGTAACTGGTGACATTTGGAGTTTGGTACCCCATTTGAGGAAACCTATTTGTTTATAACCTTTCTGCGAATTACCTAACGTCGTGCATTTGTTTTGTGGTGGATCATTTTATACCAGTGCATATATTTACCAACCAGACCTCTGTAATGTAAGGTTTTTCTAAATTTAAAATATCGAGTATTTACTTGAACGTTTACTTAGTATTTAGATAGAAACGCTGCTCTAGTGGAGCCTTTGCCTAGTTCTTTGGCAACCATACCTGCCTAGTTGTCTGGCAATTGATTACCTTTTAATTATCTTCAGTAAACATATAGTCAAGCTATATATTTTATTTAGGTTTATCTGGAATTCGTTATTACCTCTCTACGAGTACTAATAAACGAATAAATAATTTAACTTTACTTTTAATTTGGCAATTATTATCATACTGTTTTATATTTAGCAAATATTTATTTATGTTATCTTTCTATTTGTCTGTCAGTATAAAGACATTCTAAATTCTATTTTCTTGAAGATTACCTTCTTTTAGTAAAAAATATTTTAAAATATAGTGAATATCTATTTCACTTTGTTTCTTATCATAGCAATACCTAGTTTATTTTAAAAATAAATTAAGTTCCTCTTCTTGATAAAAGTTAAAATATAGAGTGGAATGAAAAAATAATATTAACTGAAAATTTTTTGTTAATTATTATTTACTAACTTTTACAAATCTTATCACAGATAAGTATAACATATATCTTTTTAAACAATTATTTTCCCGGCTATTTGCCAAAACGCTGAAACTTGGATTACAAAAAAGATAATATGCACATTATGTTCAGTACAACTGACTCAATAATGTTATTTTTAATTTCAACTATTTTGTCTAGTAAAACCAAAAATAAATAAAACACAAGGTACTCTCCAGTTGACACTCACTTTAAAAAACTTCAAAATATCTACCGACACGTGTTTCTGCTTGCCATAGCGTCATCAGGGTAGCCAGCACATTTAAAGAATCCAAAGTAAGGAAACTTGTAAACCTTAATGTAATAAACATTAATGGCTTCAGAGAACAGAATAATTGAAATTATATAGTGGAAATACCCCTTAGGGTCAATGAAATAATTTAAAAACAAATTAAGTTCCTCTTCTTGATAAAAGTTAAAATATAGAGTGAAATGAAAAATAATATTAACTGAAAATTGTTTGTTTTATTTATTTTTGTTTTATTTGTTTTATTTATTTTTGGTTTTACTAAACAGAATAGTTGAAATTAAAAATAACATTATTGAGTCAGTTGTACTGAACATAATGTGCATATTATCTTTTTTGTAATCCAAGTTTCAGCGTTTTGGCAAATAGCCGGAAAAATAATTTTTTAAAAAGACATATGTTATACTTATCTGTGATAAGATTTGTAAAAGTTAGTAAATAATAATTAACAACAAATTTTCAGTTAATATTATTTTTCATCCACTCTATATTTTAACTTTTATCAAGAAGAGGAACTTAATTTGTTTTTAAATTATTTCATTGACCCTAAGGGGTATTTCCACTATATAATTTCAATTATTCTGTTCTCTGAAGCCATTGATGTTTATTACATTAAGGTTTACAAGTTTCCTTACTTTGAATTCTTTAAATGTGCTGGCTACCCTGATGACGCTATGGCAAACAGAAACACGTGTCGGTAGATATTTTGAAGTTTTTTAAAGTGAGTGTCAACTGGTGAGTACCTTGTGTTTTATTTATTTTTGATTTTATTAGACAGAATAGTTGAAATTAAAAATAACATTATTGAGTCAGTTGTACTGAACATAATGTGCATATTATCTTTTTTGTAATCCAGGTTTCAGCGTTTTGGCAAATAGCTGGGAAAATAATTGTTTAAAAAGATATATGTTATACTTATCTGTGATAAGATTTGTAAAAGTTAATAAATAATAATTAACAAAAAATTTTCAGTTAATATTATTTTTCATTCCACCCTAGTTTATTTGTTGGACTAGTATTTTTTCTATTTAATGTAACTTTTATTGATACTTATGTTAGTTGAAGTCTTCAACTTCCTAAGATATTGTGAGATACGAATCCTAGTTTGGTTAGTTTGCAATTTACTCTCTAAATCTGTGTTAACTTTCATATTTTGTCTACGTAGCTGGACAATTCAAACGTGTCGCCAGAATAGCGATGTCGTATGCGTAAAGTGATAATGTAATTCTAAACAGATAAAAATAAATACAATTTTGTACACTCAGTGACTTCGCATGATTAACACAAACACCACCAAAAGTTCCTATGGTGTGGCTTCGTGGTTGAACGGTAAGGACTTTTGCCTTTCACTCCCAAATTCAAGAGTCTCAGGTTCAATCCCCCGTTGAAGAGCTAGGTTTTTTCTAATGCAGAAAATATGTATTTTTTTATATATTATTTTATTAAAGAAAACGTTAAACATGCACCCCAGTATAGGTTTACTTTATATAAAGCAACTCTGCTACCTACACTTACTGACTAGCCGCCTCTGGACAGACGCCGGTTAATGTGCATTTTTAGTATTTATATTTCTATTAAGTGGCTAAAACACTTTGTATGTAAAGCCAAAATGCAAAAAAAAAAAAAAAAAAAAAAAATTTCTATTAAATAATTATTCCAAATTTACAAAACATTTTAAATTACATATTAAACCAACGTCACTCCACAATTAATTGTACCGTTGTGGTTGCGAGTGGTATTGGTTAAATTCTATTCCCCAATATTATCACCTCGATAAGGGTCAGTCATAAAATTTTAATCATATCTCTCAATTTCATTAACAGACACTCAAATAAACATATTCGTTTTAATTTTATTAACCAGTCAATCAACGCCGTTGATAATATTATTCATACGTTATATAAATTATTGATGTCAATAATACAATTAAATAACAATAAAATAATATATTCTTAAATTACAGGGAATATGAGTAAATTACTGCATGTCTAATCCATCTGACAGTATGCACCAAATGATTCTCCCGTTTAATCGAATCGCCATCTAGGGCTTAAATCCATTATGAAACCCAAGAGACATTGAAGAGATCATAGGTCACCCCATCAGCCAAACAGAATGAATTATTTACGGAATTCAGCTGAGATAAAAGAGGTTTAAGTTAACCCCCTGGAAATATAAAATATGCGATTCACTTCCGTTTACCCAAAATAATAGAATCGGCTTTCACGAAAGGTTTCACTGAAATATATAATGTTTATCATATTTACGCCAAGAGAAACAAACAAAATACCGGTTGATAAATACCTATTTAACGTCAAACCAAGATTAAGTATCTCGTTTTGATGTCGATAAACTGCCTCGTTAAATGAATGTGTTCGGTTTCAAAGCACAATAAAGGAAATATCAGCGCCCATTAGCATAATAAATTCTTTTGTGGTTTTATGTCCTATACAGTTATTGTTTTTACATGTAGAGTGAAATGAAAAATAATAACGCCGAAAAATATTTTTTTGCTAATTGTTATTTACTACTTTTACAAAACCTTAAACAATTATTTTCCTAGCTATTTGCCAAAACGCTGAAACTTGGATTACAAAAAAAATAATAAGCACATTATCTTCAGTGTGACTGACTCAATAATGTTATTTTTAATTCCAACTATTCTGTTCAGTAAAGCCAAAAATAAATAAAACAAAAGGTACTCCAAGTTTCAGCGTTTTGGCTAATAGCCTGGAAAATAATTGTTTAAAAAGATATATGTTGTACTTATTTATGATAAGTTTTGTAAAAGTAGTAAATAATAATTACCAAAAAAAATATGTTTCAGCGTTATTATGTTTCATAAAGCTGCAAATCGTTTCTGTGTATCATGGTCGTAGAGTACAGATGTACTGACTGTCGCCGGCATTCACCTTGACCGCGAAACTCTATCTCCAGTCCAGTCTATTATTAGCTTTCGAGTTGTGTACACGTTAAGTCACTTGTGCGTATTGCATATTGTTTTTGTGTTTTTATTTTATTTGTTGTACTGTATTGTTAATATTAATTTAATAATAAAGCATAGCAGACGTACGCAGGGGTAGAAAACGGCCATTTACTGACAAAGTGAATAAATTCATAGGTAAATTCCCGGATTTATTCTATGATGGTGCTAAAATAATTTGTGAAGTGTGCGAGAAAGATTTGATGTGCTGGGATAAGCGTGATTGTGGACTTCACGTAAATAGTGTACACCATAAAAATAAAAAAATGGCGTGCCTTCAACAACACAGTTTATGTTTGATTTACTATTAATGCTGATTGCCTGTGATGTTCTGCTGCACATACTCGATAAACAACCATTTCGAGAGTTCTGGAATAAATACAATGCCCAGGTGAAGTTATCGAGTCGCACAACGTTATATAACTATCTACCAACTGTACACGTAGACATGGTAAATAAGATGAAATGTGAATAAAAATACATGGCTGTGGTTACTTGTTGATGAGACAACAGACTGTAAAAAAAATTCCATTTTATGTTATAGTACGAGTACTGCACCGTCTTAAACCGACAGTTCCACTGTTACTAGCTAGCAAAAGACTAAGTCAGTGTACTAGCGAAACAATTACCAGGGTGGTGCTGGAGACGTTAGAAAAATTTGAACTGTCAAAAAGTCAAGTGTTGATGGTTGTGACTGATGGTGCCATGACAGTGCGTTCGGTAGGCCGTTTTTTGCAAGAACAAGGTTGTACGTTGATACATGTTACGTGTAAAGTGCATGCTTTACATATTGTGACAGAAACTATTCGAAAAGGTTTTCCAGAGGTGGATACATTAATAGCAAGTGTTTCTTAAATCTCCTAAACGTCTCCGTGCATTTCATAGCAAGTGTCCCGGTATTCCTGAACCACCACAGTCGATTCTCACACGTTGGGGAACATGGTTGCAGGCAGCTTTCTATTATGCTGAATACTTAAATAAAAGCTGTGATAATGCAATTCAATCCAGATAAGGCTGCAGCTATTAAGGAAAGCCAGACAAAGTTCAAAGATATTTCCGTTGAAACAGCTTTAAAAAATATTGCGAAGAACTATAAACCATTACATGAAAGCATAAAAAAATTAGAAAACAGTGCATTGTCATTAGCGGAGTCACTGCAAATAGTGGATGAAGTAAATCTACTGCTACACGCTATAGGTGACGCAACAAATGAGCGCGTTAAAGAAAAGTTCGCAAGTGTGTTATATAAAGACACCGGTTACCAAATTAAGACAAATATGTGATGGTGCAGCCTCAGATCCGTTAAGTGCGTTCAAAGACTATTTTACGTATGTGTGTATTACATCAATAGATGTCGAACGATCGTTTTCAAAATATAAGAATATATCTTCACCAAAGCGAACATCACTCATGGACACAACCATAGAAACATACCTGATGTTGCAAAATGGCTACACATCTCCAGTTTGTGATAAGCAAGCTAAGTTCATCAAGCTAGTTAAGAGGGTAAATTTTACATACATTGTTATAAATTGTAACAGTTTATGGTTTCTCGCATTAGTTAATTTCGCATACGCCACTGTCCCACGGAACATTTTTGACAGCCCTAATTTTTCATTTCACTCTATATTTTAAACTTTTACCAAAAAGAGGTTACCTAATTTATTTTTAATTTATTCTACCCTACGGGAAATTTCCACTATATAATTTCAATTATCCTGTTCTCTGAAACCATCAATGTTTATTACATTGGGGTTGACTAGTTTTTTAGTTACTTTGGATCCATTCAATGAGCTGTCTTGACAAAGCTAAAAGCAGAAACACGTGTCGGTAGATGTTTTAAAGCTTTTAAAGTGATTGTTCAACTGGTGAGTACATTTGTTTTATTTATTTTTGGTTTTACTGAACAGAATAGTTGGAATTAAAAAATAACATTATTGAGTCAGTCACATTAAATACAATGTGCATGTTATCTTTTTTGTAATCAAATTTTCAGCGTTTTAGCAAATGGCTGGGAAAATAATTGTTTAAAAAGATAAATGTTGTACTTATCTATGATAAGTTTTGTAAAAGTAGTAAATAATAATTAGCAAAAACATATTTTTCAGCGTTATTATTTTTCATTTCACTCTATATTTTAAACTTTTATCAAGAAGAGGATACCTAATTTATTGTTTTTACAGTCTAAGATCAAACATTCAACAGAAAATTATGTTTCTGTAATAGAAAATTAAATTACTTTGTAAGCAAAATGTGTTTGTTAATAGAAGTATATCAGACTTGTAGGGGCATTTGCATCTAATAAATATTGATTGTTCTAGATACATACGACGTATTTCAGAAAAATTGGAGGAACAATATTTCTGAGGGAACACATTTTACTGCAAAATTTTTTCACGCTACTTCATCCCCGTAGCCCCCACAGCCATCCTCTCACAAATTTTAAATTGTAAGATAGGTCGAATGGTACAAACTTTCACAAGTCTTTCAATTTTCTTCACTACCATTGGACTTTTTTTGATTTATTTTAAAACTTAATGTACACGTCAATGGACTGTTTCATTTTCTTGCAACAAATGTCAGTTTTTAAATTAAAAATAAAGTTAGCAAACAAATTTCTTTGTGTTATGATTTGAACTTTTGATTAAGGCTTAGCAAATGTTGCTCTGATACAATTTAATTTTTTAAAAATTTATAAAGGAAACAAAATTCTAGAACTTACTAACAGTGCTAGAACTGCCGGTTGAGGCTTTAATAATGATCACCCAGAAAGCAGGGTATGCCATCCTCATGTAGTGAATTTGGTAATAATAAGTTTATGGTGACCAGCTCGTTGTAAACAAAAAAAACATAACATGAGCAACTTATCACAAATGAAGCAGTCGAGATAACAGTATTAAGATTTCTCTAGATGGAAAATATGCTAACTGTGCGAAGAAACGCTGAGGCTTCCAGAGTAATTCGTAGTACATCGAATTTTAAAAGAAGTTAAATTTCATTCTTAAATAATTAATTATTAATATTGGAGTAATACGAATCTACACTTGTTTAGGAAAACTCATACACAATAGCCTCAAAAGTTTCACATTTGGGCTGGGATATTGGGAGATAATATTGTAGTTCAATTTTTCATTCCAAATAACTTAGATAAAGTAAACTACCTCGACCTAATTGCAAATGACATGAATCCTGTTAGCACTAAAATACTTGAAGGCGGTGAGAGACATCTGGAAAATTAATTATTTTTCCAGCAGGATAGGACTCCCTCATATTATGTTGCCCTGGTCTGCGAATTCCTGAATAATAGACTCCCTCGCCAATGAATTGATGGAATGGTTTCTCTGGAGTGGTCAGCAAGGTCGCTTAACCTTACTCCCCTAGACTTGTCTTTTTGGAGACCCTTAAAATCCAAATGCAAATAAACCGGAATTTGTTGAAGAATTCACTGCAAAACGATTAACATTTAATTTTAACAATGCTTCTGTCAGGAACACATCGAATTGCTCTTCTTTTGGAAGACGATTTGTTTCCCGACTTTTTCCCCAAGTACAAAAGACAGTATGATGTACATCCTACTATTAAGATTATAGAAGGAAAACAAGATATTTATTTATTCCATAAAGTATGGAGAGTTACATCTTATCATCTTATTTTTGAAGTGTTTATGGGTCTTGCCACAGAACGAGCCTATTTTGACTTGATATTAAAATTTCTTTAAAACGCGAATCCATGTTAGCGTAGTTACATTGAAGAACTAACTAAGAATCGCTCATAAACTAAACAGCATTGATTTCAGAGCGATATGCTTACTCGCTGAGGTATTTGCTGCTAAAGTCTTGTATCATTATGGCCTCTTTAATTTGTTGTAATGTGTTTCAAATATATTTTGTCGCTATATCCTCCATGATTTTTCTCTCGCGACAGATCAAGGACGACAATGTAGTGAGAGACAAACAACATCGTGTACACCGCAAAGCAATCGGCATTTAGTTTTTACAATGCTTCTGTCACGGACATATTGAACATTTATTTCTTAAAGTACGGAGAGTTTCATCTTATTATATTTCATATCATTTTTGAGATATTTATGGGTCTTTCTTTGAATTTCTGATACTAAAATTTCTTTAAAACACGAAGCCATGTTGATGTAGTTTTATTGCAGAACTAATTGAAAATTGCTCAAAAATCAAATAACATTGAAATCAGAGCGACACACTTATTCGCTAAGCGATTTGTTGCAATAATTATGACCGATTTAATTTGCTGTAATGTGTTTGAAGTATTTTTTTGTTGCTATATCATCCAGGATTTTTTTGCTAGCAACAAATCGACTTGTCCGCCTGACCGACTCTAGTGGTACGGTCAGGTCCATGGTTTGCATCCTTCTGCCATTTGCAATTTTTGCATTTTCCACATTGCATTTTTTTATGCGGGCGTGTACCCATTCATTCATATTGTTTTTTACTGTAATGTATTTAAACCCGCGTTAACTTCCTTCTCTGTTCTTATATATTCTCCTGTGTCCGGAATCCCACGCAGGTTGCTATAGTTGCCCGCGTTTGCGATGCTTGGTCGACGCTCTCATACAGAGCCATCCAAGTGGAAGCCACAAAGGTGCAACTGGCTCCTTGTCGGTGGTTTTCCTTTAGTGTCTTTTTGAGTTTTGTTCATCATTTTAACTCAGCTACACCGTGCTGATGAAGACCAATTAGTCAGAAACACGTGTCCACGGTTTGCATCCTTCTGTCATTTGCAATTTTTGCATTTTCCACCTTGCATTTTTTATGCGGGCGTGTACCCATTAATTCACATTGTTTTTTACCATATATATATATATATATATATATATATATATATATATATATATATATATATATATATATATATATATATATATATATATATATATATATATATATATATATATATATATATATATATATATATATATATATATATATATATATATATATATATATATATATATATATATATATATATATATATATATATATATATATATATATATATATATATATATATATATATATATATATATATATATATATATATATATATATATATATATATATATATATATATATATATATACATATATATATATATATATACATATATGTATATATATATATATATATATATATATATATATTATTAAATATGATTTGAAGGAAACAACTACTCAGCGGGCAAATACCCTGACCTGCATTGAATTACACCTTCAAATCATGATAGATCGATAACCAATATCATTTGTCAATTCCTAACCAGACATAGATCGATTTCGAACTTATTTGTTCTCTTCAGTATACCATAGGTTATGGAACAGACAAATGATAGTGGCCAACCTGCTAGTCACTAACTAAGGTGAAGTGAATAGTGGTGAGAGGTATGAAACTTCTCATATGGTCTGAATGCTACTATCCGACCGACATCCTAGATGTCTCTGTGGCGGATAGCGACTTGCATCACAGCAAGTACCGAGAGCGGCGACCCCTAGCCCAGGTGGACTAAACTAATGTTATTAAATATGATTTGAAGGAAACAACTACTCAGCGGGCAAATACCCCGACCTGCATTGAATTACACCTTCATATCATGATAGATCGATAGCCAATATCATTTGTCAATTCCTAACGAGACATAGATCGATTTCGAACTTATTTGTTCTCTTCAGTATGCCATAGGTACTTGCTGTGATGCAAGTCGCTATCCGCCACAGAGACATCTAGGATGTCGGTCGGATAGTAGCATTCAGACCATATGAGAAGTTTCATACCTCTCACTACTATTCACTTCACCTTAGTTAGTATATAACTAGCAGGTTGGCCACTATCATTTGTCTGTTCCATAACCTATGGCATACTGAAGAGAACAAATAAGTTCGAAATCGATCTATGTCTGGTTAGGAATTGACAAATGATATTGACTATCGATCTATCATGATTTGAAGGTGTAATTCAATGCAGGTCGGGGTATTTGCCCGCTGAGTAGTTGTTTCCTTCAAATCATATTTAATAACATTAGTTTAGTCCACCTGGGCTAGGGGTCGCCACTCTCGGTACTTGTTGTGATGCAAGTCGCTATCCGCCACAGAGACATCTAGGATGTCGGTCGGATAGTAGCATTCAGACCATATGAGAAGTTTCATACCTCTCACCACTATTCATATATATATATATATATATATATATATATATATATATATATATATATATATATATATATATATATATATATATATATATATATATATATATATATATATATATATATATATATATATATATATATATATATATATATATATATATATATTATTTTTAAAAATTGTCTGTCTTAATAACCAATAGATAATTATTTTAGTTATACATAGAAAAAAATACCAATAAACCAAAGTACAAATCTATTATAACAGAACTTTTGAATTCTGCTTTTCACATTTGGTTTAGATATTTGATATCTATAAAAAAGTTATCAGTATTCTCACATCAACGTTTCCTCAAAATTTCAATCTAATTTCAAAAGCTTATGTATATACACAATACACCAGCATCATTTTCTTTTTCTATTTAAACGCATAAAGAATATTGAATTTTTCATATTTACCTACATAAAAAATTAAATCCAACAGCATAAAAGAGAAGTCAAAGCCAATTTAAAGTCTACTTTGTATAAAAATACAAAGATAAATGACATAGTAACAGAATTGTGTTATTATAAAATCTACAATATTACTTGGAACAAAATATCTCACAACAGTTAGAAGAAATAAATATGTATAAATTACTCTCTCGGTTATTTGTTTTTATAAGACTGGCCTAATTTTAGTTTTACTTGCATTGATGTACGTTATATATGTATATGTTTTCTAGTTTATTTTCAAGAGCAAGAGTTGTGGGCGGGTGTTGTTAATTGCGGATAATTATTAGACCAATAATTTACCCCGATACAGAACAAATTACTCAAATTATGGAAGTACCTTCGGTCCTAAGAAACATGCTGTATAATATATAGTAATAAAATTTTTTAAATTTAATTTTAATTTTTTACATAAAAATTTCAAGCCTTTCTTTTATAACAATTTTTTTCTCATCTTGCAGAAAAGTGCACCGTCTTAACCGCCTCTCAAGTCACCAAGGTAACCCCTTGAAAATCAAAGATTTTGTGTTAGGTAAAAAGAGATGGCGCCTTACAACTTATTGTGGAGATCGAATCACTTTTAAAACCTCTGAGAGTTCCATACTTCATCGAAGTATGAAACAAATTTCAATTAAACTTTCAATTTGCCCTTGAACGGATTTGGTCCATCGATCTATACTACCGCTCGACTACATCACCATTGTAAGGACGATTAGGATCGTTTTTAGAGTTTGCTCCATTTTGCAAAAAAAAAATTTTAAAACAAGAACAGTAGAGTAGTAGTATTTGAATAGCGAAAGAACCTATTTACAAATTCTATAATACAATGAATGTTTATACATTTGCTGAATTATCAAGTATCAATGTAATGTTCAATAGGATGTTTGGAAAATGGGAAATTGTTTACAAGCTAATTATCTATATTAGGAATTATTTCCAAATCGTTGCTTACCACATCAAACAATTTTTTAAAATGTGATCGCCATCTATGAGACATACGAGTTTTTATTAATGTTGAAAAACAACTTAAGTTCTTTGTATGCAGGTTCATTTCAAATAAAAATAGCTAACCAAGTACGTCCTAGGAGAGCTAGGACTCCGGAATTAGTACCGGGCCGATCGCTAATCTGGAAAACTGTTTGGGGAATTTTACTTGAACAGTTACTGTATTCGTGTCATTTTCTGACTTGAAGAAGTTTTTAACACTAGTTCTTGAGAAAGTGAAATTTTGGGCATATTGTTCTCTTTATGGATGAGTTGGTTTTGTCATTCCAAATTTCCACAATTTCAATTATGAATGGGCAGACAAAAATGCCCATGAACACATTTACGGAAGGCATCAGCGGCGTTCAATTTGAACGTTTCGATAGGAATTTTGTGTTACATTTTAATAGGGTCCGTTTTCTTACCTCTAAGGTTGACTTGTGAATACCGACATTTTCTTGAAAATAACTAGTTACGTTACTCGACATTGTCCGTTCGACATTACTCTTTATGGACCTATGTTGCTTAACCTTCCACTTCGACCATCAACAGGCCTATTGTGGCTCACTCCTACTTATATTTCACCCAATAAGTTTAGTCTCTTAATGAAACTGATAACTTTGCCAAATATTGAGAATTGGATCCTCTCCACAGCGGAGCAGGTGCACAAAACGTGGTCTGTTATCTCATCATCCTCCAGGCATAGGTAGCACTTTATGCAGATGATAGTTTAGTCGGCAGCGCACAGTATATAGGCCTATTAAGGTTTCCAGATTTACCCTGTTTACCTCTATATATTTCTTGATTTTTGATTTCAAAGGGTATTTTATAAACGCCTTCGAATAAACCAATCCTGGTAACTCTTGCCAATGCTGGAGAGTTTTTTTTCAGTCCAGGTTAAAAGATAACCATTTTGGTGGTACTTGAGAATATGCCAAGTATCGGTTTGAGTCCGATGATTCCTATTCGAAGAAGAGGAAAGTCCAGGATGATATCCATTGCAACTGACGCGACGGTGTGGTGCTAATTGACCGCCAAGCATGGATACGTATGTTATCATTCGTCTGATGACTGTGACATAAATCCAATAAATTTGTTGGAAACCACAGATTCGACGACATGTCCAAAAGGGTAGTTTTGCTTTGAGGATTATATTTTCCAGATGGGAGTTCCAATAAGTGATTTATCTAGAGTGGTTCCCAGAACCTCTTCTGCAAATGGAATAGTTTTACCCATCAACAAAGGCGGTCTTAAGTTCTCCAGCTTCCTTTTACGCGCAATGGTACTATCACTGTTTTTTGAGGGTTCACAAGCATCTGGTATCTGTCACACCAGTTGTTTACTGCATCCAGTGTCTCTTGAAATATATTATCTGCTACTTCTTCTAACTAATATGACTAGTGTGAGAATAGCCAGCAAGTTGTCCACAAGAAGTGACCACAAAAGGAAAGAAAGAACCTTGCGGAAATCCTCTTGTGGCTCTAAAGCTAACTGTTTCTTCCCATAGAGACCTTTCTATAGCTCTTTTGATAGCATCGTACGAATCCAGTCACCTATGGTTGGCACAATTTCTCTGGTAGCTACTGCTGCATATAAGGAGTCGGGCGGTACATTGTTAAATGGTCTCTCAATGTCAAGAAAAGCTCCCACCGCAACTTCCTTTATTTGAAGGGATTGGGTGATTTTCCCGACTAGGTTGTTGAGTACTAGTTCTGTTGATTTTCCTGTCTGATAAGCATATTGGTGGGTATTCAGGGGATGACGGTTCGGGATATTCACCTAGATATATCCGTCCAGCACCTTCTCTAGGCCTTTTAACGGAAAAGATATTAGTCTAATTGATCTGATCGATTTAGGGTTTGGTTCCTTGCTACGCATTTCAGACTTACTGCTAGGACATTTTTGAATAAAACCTATGAAAGCAGATGGATAGATCGCGGAGGGCCTATCGAAATCTGCCAATTTAAACCCTTTAGATTTTATTTATAGGGGCATTTAAAATCATTGGTTTAGTCGGAGTCAACTAATGATGCTGATATTCTCCAACACCGAATAGGCAATGATTTCCAGACAATTCGTAACAGTCTTGGAATTTTTAGACGTGTCTGAGGGATGTTAATTAACATACCTCAGACATGTCTAATTACACTACACTAATTACACTAATTAGACAAATTCACGTATGATTAGTCGAATACACGTATGTATTGATTCTATTTATGGCCATTTCGAACAGTTATTATGAAATAAAAAGTCAAAAGTATTACATATTATTTAACAGTCATAGACAAATAATAACTATCGAACACTTGTAAACATGCTTACTCTGAACTTAAAAAGAAATTAAGGCAGGACTACCACAAGGCAGTGTATTAGGGCCAGTCCTTTACCTATTATACACCAGTAATATTTCTGAATTAGAGCATGACATGATAGCCACTTTTGCTGACGACACTGCTATAATGGCTGTAGGCAAAGAACATGAAGAAGCGGCGATAAATCTGCAAACATCAGTTAACAAAATTAACAACTGGACTGAGCAATGGTGAATCAAATTAAGTGAGGCTATATCTGCCCATGTCAATTTCACAAACAAAAGAGACCAACATATCCCTGTTAGCATAAACAATATCCAAGTATAACATGCTGATACAGCAAAATATTTGGGTATAACACTGGACACTAAGCTGCGCTGGAGAGCTAATGTCAAAAAGAAAAAAGAAGAATTAGACATCAAATTTAGCAGAATGTATTGACTGCTTGGACGAAATTCCACAACAAAGTATTTCTATAGAAACAAATTCTCAAGCCCGTATGGACATATGGCATCCAGTTGTGGGGTTGTGCCAGCAAGAGCAATTTAGAAATAATCCAGCGATTCCAAAACAAAGGATTAAGGAGGATTGTCAATGCCCTCTGGTATTTTAGAAACAGTGACCTTCATAGTGACATGAAAATGGACAACAGGCCATCAGCAAATTCGCCAAGAGTCATGAACAGCGATTTCTTCTTCACGTCAAAGTCGAAGCCACCCAGCTCCTCGACAATACGAATCAGATCAGAAGAATTAAGAGGATCAAATCCTTCGAATTAGTGTAATCTGTGTTAGTGCAAAAGCACTAACTGAAAACAGTGCTTGTGTACACATTAATATTAGTGTAATTAAATTATTAGAAAAAGTAAGGAGTAAATGATCAAATTGTAATTTCAGAAAATGCCGTTAGCGGTGGTTACTCAAATAAAAGTTTTTTTGCTCAATATTTGTATTTGTTTCCTCAAATATATCTTCTTCTAAAGAATTCTGTATTATATTTAACACCTTTGACTATTGTTTATTTATCATAGATAAATAAAATATATCTCTAGAAACGATGTGAGAAATCAGTAGTTTTATGCTGTTTATTATACCAAAATGAGTGTAAACACAAATTACTCAAAAAACTTTTTATGACCTCAATAAAGTTTTATTTCAAAAACGCTTTACTTTAGACGAATATCGTGCAAAGCAACGATTTAACCTTTATAATAAGTTTTACCAGAAATGCATGCAATAGCTGTCGCCTGCAAGAACTCTTTAAACTCTAATGCACACTTCACTAAACATCAAGTTATAGTTAGTAAAAATGTTTTAAAGAAAAATAAATTACTTCTACTACTACATTTGTTAAATATGAAATTCAACAGTAACTTTTAAACTTTAGACCCGTGATTTATGTGGCAGTTTTAAAAGAAATAAATGTCAATTTATAAATTAATTATCAACAGTAAAAGCACAAGAGCTTTTTTTTATCGGATAAATTTCTCTTTGTAACGAAATAATTTTGCCAATCAGTAATTTTATAAGAAAAACTGACATGATTTTGTCAAATGTCAGTTTTTTGAGCAAAATTTCTGATTGGCAAAATTTTGAGTTAAAAAAGAAATTTATCCATAAAAGAAAAGCTCGAGTGCTTTTTGGCAAGATAAATTAACGACAGAATATGTGAACGAACAACAACAACAATTATCTTTATTTATACAATTATTTAAAGGAACAGTTATTAAAAATAACTAAATAAATAAGTTTCAACAATACTTAAAAATTATAGCTGACAGGACAGATTTTAAAGTGACGTGCGACTACTAGATGTACTCGGATTTTGAGTAACAAGCATTTTTATCGGTGATAAAAAACGCTGCACCTTTTTTATCGCTGTCAAAGTGACCAAAATGTGCTGTCAGATAGACTTTTTCATATAGGAGTTAATTTATCTGAGAAAAATTCTATGTGGCACTGTAGTAACACCTCATTTAGTCGATTTTTGGAATAACTAATATCCAAACTTGCAATCCTTTTTACTTTTGGCTGTTTAGTCAAAGTCCATATTAATACGACCCTATCATAATTTCTTCAGTCATGCAGATTTTCCGCTTTTTTAAAGGTTTAATGTTTATCATATTCACCCTTACTAATCTACTCTAATTAATTCGATAGCATGCTCGATAAGAGATAATGGGTATTCAAAATTTTCACAGGTTAATTTAAGTTCATAATAATAATAAGAGTAATAATAATAACAGTAATGTATATTTTCCATCAAGGATAAATACAATTTTGTAGTAATAGTAAAAAATTTACTTACTAACGGGCTAATACGGAAAGTTCTCAAGAAGATTCATTTAAAATATAAGATTTATCTAATAACTATTTTTTTAAAACATAGAAATTCTAGGCTCCTTTATTTTGGAAGGTAATATATTAAAAACGTGTAAATCTAGGTAACCGGGAGAATCCTTAGATACCTTGTTAGACCAGGGCCAATCCGTCTGAAATACGCGAAATTTGAAACAAATTCCGTACAGCACGAAAATGGGTGGAAGCCGCGGTGAAAATAATAAAAAGCAAAGGAAAAATATTTTGGGGTCGAACCGATTTACTAGGGTGAAATGGGGAGGATAAAAGGGGTGGAAAATGGTTTTTCACGTTTTCCGGTGAAACTAGACTTCCTATCGAAAAAAGTTTAATTTAAAAGTTAGAGATAATAAAAATATCTACAAAAATTTTTCAACCTCAAAATTTTCGAGAAAAAATGCAAAAACTATTGTTTTCGTTTTTTATTTTTATCTTTCACATAAATAATTTAATTTTCATGAAATTTTGTGAAAGTGTACCTTTTTATGTCCATGGAAATTGTGTGCGAAAAAAATTCTTTAAACAATCATGTCATGACCCATTTTTTTTTTTGTCAAACTGTCTACTTTAAGATAGTTTAAAAAATATATATCATTATAGTGAAAAAAACATTCATAAAAAATTGAAAAACCGAAAAAACTATTTTTCGTACCATTATTTTTCCAATATATGTTATAAATTTTATATTATTTATTGAAATTTAGGATTAAAATTCATACAAGTTGTTAATTTTAATGTTATATTGAATAATGGACAACTTTTGAATCATTCAAGGTACGGAAAGTAGTAAAAAAAACATGTTCAAATTTCCAGTTTTCATTATATTCCATAACTCGGTTTATGTCCTATTCGACCTAATTGATTTGAGATTTCTGCACAAGTAATATTACATTTAGTTTTCAAATCATATTTTCAAAATTTGTCTATGATGATTGATGGAATCTTATTATATTTGTATTTGTATTATTAAAATACAGTGAATTAGCATTATTATATCAACTACATATAACTTTTGGTACAATATTTGATTTAAACTCGATTGATTCATCCAATGTATCACATATGATCAATAATTTAGTCTACATACATTACAGAAACTAGACTCGGACACTAAAGTTTCAAAGTCAGTCGTGTACAAAAAAAACAGTGTGGTCTAATATAGGGGAATGATGGTATTGATATTGAATAATGAAAAGCTTTTAGAAAAGAAGATGCCCAATCATATGCAACCTCTCGTATATGGTATATATAAAGTTTGGACATTAATTGATCATGGTCGACACAGTCGAATGCCCTACTAAGAATGCAAGAGAACCCAAAAGGACACTCGTCTGCCTTGATATATTCTATTATTTTCTCAAAAAAAAAAATGGAAATCCAGGTGGAATAGTAACTGGTCTGTAATTTTTCATTCAATGGTGGATTCAGAAAAATCAAAGGAGCCCAGACATAAGATTATAAATTATTTGGCACATCATGACCGATTTTGAAACACTTTTAAAAACAGAAAAGTAAGAACTTGTAAGCTTTTAAGTGGCCGAAGACATGGCATAAATTACCATGCCTACATTTTATTTAAAAACGACCAACGCAAATCAAAGGAATTCCTAAAATTTAGGCAACCTATACATGTTTGCCTAGGCTGCGCCAGTATTCAGTAGTTTAGCGGCGTTGCCGCTAATACATATACTATAATCAACTTGTTTCATCAAAGTTTCAGTTTGCCACACTGATAGATGTTTGAGATCGATACATTTGATGTGTCTGGTTCATTGTATTTAAAACATGAAAATTAAGAAATCTGCATAACATTTATTGGGAAGTTGTATAACATAAAGGATATCAACTTACTACAATCTTTGAAACAAGAAAAAGGAAAATAATGCAAATCCGATATACAAGATATTTTCCTAGGCCCCGGGGTTTATTTATTTTTTAGGATAATGCTTTCTATTTGTCTACAGAAGAAAACCAGGAATTTAGTACAAGAGTTCTTTAAAATTCAAGAGACTAATTACAAACAACATTTATAAAAGAAACTATGCCTGTAATACACAGGATGATTTCATTTTTTACTTTCTTATACCTAATATAAGGAAGTATAGTAATCGTGATTTTTTTCGACCTTGAGATTTTGATTGATATATACGTTTTGAATCCCCTGAATCCATTCTGACTATTTTCCAAATGATGTCTGTCCGTGCGTTTGTGTGGATGTGTGTGTGTGTGTGTGTGTGTGTGTGGATGTGTGATCTGTGTATTCAATTTACTCAAAAAATACTAATGGGAGACAGTTAAGATTTTCAACAACATTTTAGGTGACACATTAAATTTGGTGAATGTGCTACCACCAGAAGAGACATAATGAATGAAAGAAGAAAAAGGTACAATTTCGTGGAAAAAATAAAAAAATGTATTGCATTTCTAAACGAATCTCGACGAAATATAATGAAAAACCATGACTTTTTGAAAAAAATTCTGTCGACATATCTGTAGTATCGCGATAGCAGCCACAGTTTTTGAGATAAAGCTTTCAAATTTAATACACAAATTCTAAAGGCCAAAGGTAATGATAAATTCGGTGATGAGAAAAATTAGCCAGCTGAAAGGAGGTCCTCGGGACCCAAAATTTTTATTTGCTTTGATTATAAATCATATACTATATCAAGCCAATAAAATAAATTTTCCAAGTACTTAAATAAAGCTGACGTAAACTGAAATTTTTTACACATTTGACCTCGTAAAATGGGGTTAGGATAAATTTAACTGTTTGACACTTGAAATGTCTAATTTAGTTACAAAAATGTCGATGTCAATAAGAAGAAATTATTAAAATATATGACATTAATTATTATTGACAGTATCGAATGACGCTGATAATTAATTATTTAAAAATTTTAATGAAACATTTCAAGGTACGCTATTAAAATTTAATTGAGGTAAGTGAAGAATTAAATAGAATGATTTATTTAGATCAGGATGATACTGATATAAGAAAGTTATGTGCTGGCCACATCAGATATTTTGAAAAACGAAACTCTGTTGGTTGATGGAAAATGTGATAATTTCACATTTTCCATTGTTTGTCTAATTTAAAAAAATATCGTTTGTGAAATTCAGTGTTAATGATTCATTATTTTTTCTTTTTCTTTGCTAGGCTATGAATAATTTTTTTTGCAGTTCGCCAGTTCTTTAGAGCTTTCATAATTTGATATCCATTTACCCAAGAACGTTTACAAATTTTCTATTTCTAATTTCACCCTTCCTAATACAATATTTTTGCTCACATAATCTTATATTGAGAAGTCTGAATGACACTCCCACATAATGTTTATGTTATACTGGGTGACTTTATTTTCTAGATATTCAAGCTTAGAAGAATTATTCATGCAATAGTAAGACCCAAGAAAGGAAAAGAAATATTAAGTGAATGTCACAAATAATATTCAGACAATAGTTATTGTTATTCCATAATATTTCAATATAAAACAATGTTGCACATCGATATTCAAGATGAAACTTCATCAAACGCTAAAACAAATAATGAACAAAATTCAGTTTAATCAGATGAGTAGATCAGAAGTAAAAAGAAGCAAATAATCTTGAGGGATTTAAAGCTAATATTGATTTTAAATTCTTTGTTTTACTTATGGCGTGTTTAAGGGAACTGAAAATTAACTAAAGCAACTGAACAAGAACCAGTAAATGATGGAAATGTTCAATTTTCACTTTTACATTATTATGTTAAGTCTCAAGTTAAAATACACAAGAGAATTTCTATTATCATAAGCCACAAAAAGTTGTAGTTTAAGCTGTCGAACTTGTGGCCCAATAACAGAATTAAAAAAAAAATACGTATAAAAATTGACGTAATATAATTTTCCAGAGTGGTTTTAAAGTATGTAGACATTATCACTTAGTAGAATTTTAATCTCAATATAGGCCAAATTATCCCAGCATATATACTTTTGTACAATAAAAAATTGGATTTTTGTTTAACGACGCTATAAAAATGTCGGTCTCGGTCTGGTGCACCTCGACAGTAGTTTCTCATCATCAAATCCAAATTGAAATTGAGGAATTTCATTTATACTTGCATTGAATTTTTTAATTGCCCACCAAATTAGTTTTAGCACCATTTTTTCTCGCAATGTTACAGTCGTAATCCTCAGTTAATTTAATTAAATATTAAATAAAGTTGCCACACATTGCTACTATTTTCATAGCAGACTATACACTTCTTGATGATTTATAAACTTGTACCATACGAAGAACTCGAAGAAGTACTTAAGCTTTAAGCTTTAATTGCTATTGACCATTAGTAAAGGATTTTCACCTAATTAAAGAAAATCCTTCTTGAAGCAGTCGCGAACGCCATTCGTAGACTGGTTTCTGGTTGTTGTCTTCATCATTATAACCAGTATGAGGTAGGTGTACACTGTACACATCGTTTCTAAGAATGATCAGGGTGTTATACATCTCTATGTATAACAATGACTTCCAAGGTAACTCCATCTACCAGTAGTTAATCGCAACAGACATAAATTGGAAAAACGCGACACAGCGATCTTTACCAACAAAGGTTATACCAAAGTATTCCAATAAATAGGTGAAATTTCATTATAAATAGTAGTAATCATTTATGACTATTTGTGAATAAATCTCATCCATCTACTGGAACATTTGGTCTTTTTTTGCATCTCTATTAGTTAAACTCTATTATCTCCAAATGTACTTTCCTTTTATCAGCTTGTGTCTTCAAATAAGGGTCAGTCATCTTGCCCCCCCTCCCAGTTAATTTTTCACTCCAGTTTATCTGGTACACAATTTTTATATCGAGCACAGCCCAGCACAATTAGTTTTACAGCTAGCACAAACTTATGCAATAAATAAATAAGGGTTTCATTTGGGGGGGATTGACATTAGTATTGGAAACTCTTGCATAAATGGCCTAGAGAAAGCACAAATGGCACAATCACTCCAAAAGCCAGCACATTTACAAGGGTGGTCATATAAAAGGTTAACAGTTTTTTCTTAGCCCACCCAATCACGCCCTATTTTAGGAACACAATTCCCACACTGGACAGACAAACACAATTCTCACACCTAACACAGACTAGCACAAGACTGTTAATATTGAGAAATCGATACTTTAGCAGATAATGGTCAGTTATTTTCGAGGGAGGTGGAAAATTGGCGCTAGCCCTTTGATATAATAACTCCGTTTAGACGTAGTAGCTCTGAAAATGGTTGTCCCAGACTATGCTTGCTGTAAGATATTTGTGCCAGAGTTTCAATTTAATACGAACTGAAGGGGCTAGCGTTAATCTATTCCCCTGAAATGACGAGCCATAATTTGCTAAAGTATCGATTTCTTAATGTTAACAGTCAAGTGCTAGTCTATGCTATGTGTGGGAATTATGTTCCTGAATTTTAAACACATAGGGCGTGATTAGGGGCTGAGAAGAAACAGTTAACTCTTTATATGACCATCTTTTAAATGTGCTAACTTTGGGACTGGTTGTACCAAACTGTGCTTGCTATAGGCTATTTGTGCCAGAATTTTCAAAACAATGTGAAATAGGAGCGCAAGTCTCAATTTGTCCCTTCAAATACAACCTTTATTTATCTATTACGGAAGGGTGTGCTAGCCATAACATTTATTGTGCTAGGCTGTGGTCGATATAGGATTTGTGTGCTAGTAAAACTGGAGTGAAAAAGAAACTGGGGGACCAAATTGACTGCCCCATCAAGTAGTGTTGGATTACCATTATAAAACTTTTTAAGCTTAGAATGGAGACTAAATTCAACCAAACCGTCTGTTACTTTCATCAATCAGTTCAACATAAAAATTGTAAGATGTAAACAATTTTGCAAGTTTCATATGAATAATTGTCATTAATTGTCAATTTTGAGGTATTCTTAAATTATGTTTGTGCATTATTGTTGGTTTTTAACATAACATACTCCCACTTGTGCTTTTCAATGAGGTATTTTTGGATGTAATCTAGAAAAATGCTACAGTTTTTGAAACAAAAATGTGAAAATGTGTCTGTCAAATTTTGTACACTAAGAATTTATCTGAGTAATACATGAACTTTAATATTATCTGTTACTTTGAACTAAAACTTGTATAACAACAAGAATAAAATTTAATAGGTATTTACGTAACAAGACTGGAATGTGATTCTTTACTGGGCGAGCTGGCCGTCTTTTTTTTATATTCGTTCGTGAAATTGATAAATAAAACATTTCTCCGTCTTGCTCCAACTCAGAGAGTATGAAAATTTAACATACCTAAAATTTGGGTACAGTTTATATTGTTAGTAATGATCTTGTGCAGAAAATCAGATATTCTTTTATGCGTCTATGCTCAAGTGAGTCGAAACCAAAATTTACGATTAATTCGTATTGTGGGAAATCAATAGCAGACTATTCCCCATCTGTTCTAAACTTGGCATATTTTAAAAATCTGTACTGAATTCCTTCCAAATTATCAATATATGTAGTATAATTAGGACACCATATAGTTGACGCATATTCTGAATTACAGCGGACAAACGTGGTATATAGGTATAGTAGTTTCAGTGTATCAATATTCTGAAAATTACGGCTATTTCTGATAATAAATTCTAGAGCTTTGTAAGTCTTTGTGACAGTATAAGTAATGTAACTATTATAGGACAACTTTTTATCAAAAATGACTTCCAAATCGCACAAAGTAGTAGGTCTTGAGAGTATATTATTATCGAGAGAATAATCGAAATGTATCAAAGATTTTTTTGGTAGAATACAACACTGCGTTACATTTATTGATAGTTAAGGTAAATTATTTTTATGCATCAGTCCTTGACAAAAATTAAATTTTGTTGTAGTTCGAGAAAGTCATCAATACTTGCAATTCTGCAAAAAAATTTCAAACCATCAGTATATAATAGGCATGAAATTGTTAGGCTATCGACAATATCACTGATCAATGAAACAAAATAAAAAAGAGGTCCTAATATCGATCCCTGGGGAACATCCGTAGTAGCAAATATTTCTACAGAATTGCTACCACGATATACTACATGTTGGATCCTATTTGAAAAATAAGATTTGAGAAGCGTCAGGAAATCTTGAGAGAAACTAAAATTAATCAACTTATTTAATAGTATATCATGGTCAATTCTATCAAAGACCTTCAAGAAATTAGTATAAATCACGTAGGCTTGAAATCCCTCATCGATGGCGTCAAATTAAAATTCTGTCATACAAAATAAGTTTGTTACAGTTGGTCTGCCTTTAAGAAAACCATGTTGAGCCTCTGTGATCAAGTCTTTGCATTAAGAACATGTGTGATCAAATAATAGTATTTCAAGACATTTTGCAAAGTTACAAATTATGACAATTGGATGATGGTTACCAATTTCAGACCAATCACCTTTCTTAAAATCTTGGATTAACTTAGATAATTTCTATTGCGAGGGAAAAGTATTTATTTTTAAGGATAAATTAAAAAGTTTAGAAAGGGGTTCTCCAGATATTAACGCACAGTCATGTAATAAGAAAGCTGGAATTCCATCTCGTCCACTTGTCAGCTTGGCACTGAATTTTTTTTAAACCAATGAAAACATAATTTTCAGTTATTACAGATAAATTTAATTGATCATAGTTATTAAATTTTTTTAACAAAGTGGTCATTATTGTTGGTAGGAGTGTTATAGGATTGCTGAAAAAGTATGCAAATGCATTGCATATTTTTTTGGGATCAGAAAGAGTTATATTATCCAAGGTCAAATTATTAGGTATACCAGCATAATCGTTCTTTTTATTAATAAATTTCCAGAAATTAGAGCGATCTTTTACTATATTATTTTCTAAGTTAGCCAGATATTCTTTAAACGACTTTTCGAAGTCGGTTTTGAATTTACGCCTAAGTTGTTTAAATTGATTATAGAAAGTGATATCATTAGAATTTTTGTACTTTATCCAGAGTGAGTGCTTTCTCTTAATGTCTTTTATTATAGAATAACTGAACTAGTGTGGATAGCTGCGACTTGGTGCAATTAATTTTGGCACATTGGTGTCAAATAAAGTCCAATTGATTGTAAAACAATTGTGTAGCCAAATCAACATCTACACAATTATCTGGAAAGCTCCTGTCAGTTTAAAGTAAACATTGATACATCTGAGGAAAATTGGCTTTCTTGAAATTATACTTAAGTAAGGATTTGTCTTGTCAACCAAAAGTAATGTAAGGGATTAGTAAAGACTTTACCGATCCCTTATGTCACTTTGCTGAGTTAGACCAGTAAATCTGTATTTCCCATTCAAAAAATTGACCTAAGACAGTTAAGTTTCTAGATGGCTGTGGAAAAAAATAATGAAAACGTGACCACGCGAGTGGTATTGTGTAGACAAGACATATTTGAAAATTCAAATAATTCCAACCATTTCCGAGAAAAAATATGACTCATTGAGTTTAAATCACGTTGTACATTTCTATACGTTAAAAACATATTTTTATTTTAAACGCGCCAAAATTGATGAGCTTAACTTTAATATTTAAAAGAGGAATTAAATGTATATTTCTATCCAAATATTTAAAAAAAATTCAAATAATAATATCAAAGTATAGTTGAGATATAAAAACGTTTGGAGTTACATTAAATATAATTAATTATGTATATTTAGTTTGCTCTTGTAGGCGTCAGATTTAAAATTGGCATACCTCGAATTTTAAAAAATTGTTTTTCAACAATTTAAGTAGTTTTCTAAAATATTTTAATGGTATAAATTAATTTTTTCTATTTTCAAACATTGCGTCTCCGCCAGATATATTTATAAATTATTTAGACTTGTTTTTGTACCAAAATATTCAACTGAATATTTTAGAAAACCATAGATAAATAAACTGTCCTCCTACTTTCGTTAAATGTTATTTGGAGATACACAAATAATACAGTTATGTAGCAATTTAGAAGAAAATGTAATGAACAACTTTTCCTTGTATAGAAAATATTCTTTCGAAAGATGAGAGGACTGCCTCTTCTAAAAATAGCAGCCACTCTTTCCCTTATTATTCTGATCCTCATATATCCCTTACATAAAGTTCTATTGTATAACTTTATTCAAAGTAAAACTAGCTCTTCAAAATACAACGTTTATTTTTCTAAAGAGATTCTCAGCTTTTCAATTAAGCCCTCTTCGTTTATTTAGTATCCACTGTGTCCCGAATACCAACATGTTTGCATTAACTATAAGCTATTCACATTTACTACATTATCCTAAAAGTAATTGAACTGTGTCGTAAGTCTAATAAGTCTATAATATGATCTAACAACTTAAAACTGGTTGTAAAGTTTCATAATCTTTGATGGTCTCAATTATATTCAATTTTTTATTTAAAAAAATTATAAACACTTTTTATTACTTGTTTAATTTTCACTTTATTTGTTATTTTACAACTAGTCTCATCCTATTCGGACATTTCTATGTAAACTAAATTATACACAGATTTTACTTTCATTTAAATATAAACTGAACTGAATAGAAGGGTGGGTCACTTTATTGTTGATAATGCAATTCAAATTTGTACAGATGTTATGTCTTTAAATGTAGGGTTTTTTCAAGATAGTAAATTATATCATGGTGTGATTTTCATTAACAGCAGGTTATCTGAATAAGTTTAATAACGGAGAATTATTTAAATCTATTTGGTCGTTTAATATGTTGTAATTTTTATTCCTATTTAATTTACTAATTTCTAGCACTTCTAATAAATTAAGTTTTTTGCTTTTCCCACAAATATGTAATATTTTAGATTGATGGTCATCAGTTATTGTATGACCAGAATCTGTTAGGTGTTTATAAAAGTTGGATTGTTGTTTATGTGTGTGAATATGTTCTCTATATCTTACTCCGAACGATCTACCTGTTTGACCTACATATGAGGCGTTACATTCTGAGCAATCTAACCGATATACACCACATTTTTTAGAGATATCAGTTTTTTGTTTTGCATTTAAAAGATATCTGCCTATATTTTTGTTAGAACTAAAAGATATTTTAATATTAAATTTGGATAAATTTTTTCAATTTTTTATTACACTTTTCGCATTTAACAAAATGTTTCATCTAGTCATATGCATAGGATAAAAATAGCGAGTACATATTTGCAATGATCTTAAACATATATTAACAAGAAATACACAGATTTACATAGATTATAATAATATAACAATATGGCACAAATTTTACATTTTATACATTTCGGAGGCAATATGACTTAAAATAGAAAAAGTAGAGAAAGAGTATAAAAACCATACGTGGAATTTACCGATGGGTTCCCAGGGATAGCTTTTACATATATAATATAATATATTGCAAACACCTACTAAAACATTTCCAAACTACAGAAACATATTAAATACATTTTATTTAATTTTACAATGTTTATGGTAACTTAGTTTTGTCAGGGAATGCACTATATTGAATTAAAACGTAATGCGTAATAGATTCTTATAAATTACAGTATATTGGTAAATTACATAACTGAAAGCCAACGGCCGGCCCTAGCGTGGAGGGGAGAAAACATATAACACGATCAAACAGTATCTTGCAACGTGGATTCATTGGGACGTAGGTACTAAAAATGCACGGTTAAAATGTCACAATGTACTAAACCGACGGAAGCTACAGTAAATTCTTGGATTTGCGATATTGTCGATTTACAAATTGATGGTAGACAATTGTATTGCACTAGATGTAATAAAGCAATTTCGTGGTCATGCAACACAAATATTAATAGACATATTTCTTTAGAAAACCATAAACGGAGCGTAGGTGGCTTTACTTACAGTGACATGCAACGTAATTTTAACTGAGATTTAGTGGAATTTATGATAGGATGTAACATGAAACTAGACAATCCACTATTTAGACAATTTTTGAAAAAATGTATTGGTGGCAAATATAGCAATGCTAACGTGCCTTCGGAGTTTACACTAATAGAAAAAAAACATTTATCAACGGAGTGTGAAAATATTAGACAGAAAATTTCTTCTAAGCCTAATGGGAAGTACATCTGGCCTAGCGTGGACGAAACCACCAATGCTTGCGGGTTTAAGGTAGCAAATGTTTTAGTAGGTGCATTGGAGGAAAATTGTTCAATGAGCGGGCACTTGATTGCCTCTAAAGTTTTAGAAGCTACAAATTCTCTCATTATAGCGGAGGTAGTGAATTCAAGTCTACAAGAGTTTTGAGGCGACAAATATGCAGAAGATAAGCACAAGTTCTTATGATTTCTTACCGGTGGAGTGAATTATATGAAAGCTGCTAGAAAATTTTTGAAGGAAACATATCAGAATATACCTTATGTAACATGTTTAGCACATGGGCTTCATAAGATTGCTGAAGCTATTAGGGGAGCTACCCTAATGTTGATAATTTGATATTTAGTATAAAGAAAGTTTTCTTAAAGCACCAAGTCGTGTACGGTTATTTCATGAAATTCTACCAAATATTCCATTATCTCCACATCCCATTATAATACGATGGGGAACTTGGCTACAGGCAGCATCATACTATTACTGTCATTTTGAAAATGTGAAATCCCTAATACAGCAGTTAAATCTAAATGACGCAGTTGCTGTTTCACAGGTGCAACTGTTCAAGAAAATTTGGAAACCATACATAGAAGTTTTTCATGAATTTCTCTAGCCATATAGGATCCTCAACATCAGCCAAAATCAGAATTTACTACAGTCGATGCAATAAACGTTGTGTTCGATCTTCGACAATATATTTTTCAATTACAGGGAGAAATCCCTGATTTGTTAGACCTTTTAAACGGCAAAGAAGTAGACTTTGCTACACCGGGCATGAATGTGGTGACTTTGCGAACGTTTACATTTTAAGTATGCTCCTGTTATATCTGTCGACGTCCAGCGGTTCTTCTGTCAATATAAATAGATTTTCAATGAAAGACGCCGAAGTTTAACTACAAAACATTTAGAATAGATATTAATAATATACTTTTATTCTTGTAACCGGCAGTGAAAAATACTTGTGTGTTAGTTTACTGTTATGTACATCCATCTATACTTTCAGTTCTCTTTGAGTGAGTATTTATAATAAATTGACTTTATCAACAATACGGAATTCGCTAAAAAAAAATTCAAGGTAAGATATCGTTTCATATATGCATGCAAATCTGACACATAACCACCCAAAGCCAACCCTGGTTTTACGTCATATCTGATTGGTAAATCCTACCTCGAATAAGAACTGAAACATCAGTTCATTACCATTAGGTTATAGAAAAAATTACTTGCTTCAACATTTTCAAGAAAGAGTTAGAAGTAGAAGAAAAAAATCATTGGATTCGGCTACAACGTATTAGATATGTAGTCATTTGTAACAAATTATTAGATTTTTCGACAAAATACCTTTACGCACTATTGCAGACAGAATATTAAGGTAAGTCCCAAATAAATTTTTTATTTAAAATAGCATTTACCACTTGCAAATATCACATATTTCATGTCAGTGGAAATATCCATAATTTAAAGGCAGTGGAGTAAGTTTGTTATTTGTTTCGGAATAGTATAAATAAATTTACTTACACAATTTAGGTACGCACTTTAACAGTTAAAAAACAATTTTATGCATTCTATTAAATGTTAAACTTCTTATTCCACGCAAGCAATCTAACCTATGTGTGAAAATATTGAATCGCAATATATTCAGTTATAAGAAAATTGTGTTGGTTATTTTTTTGTATAGTTAAATTACACTCATATTGCTTAGAAAAACGACTTTTTGTATGTACAAACTTATTCGTATATTCCGAATTATTAATACACCTTAACCACTGTAGAATATTGAAAATAGGGTTGTCAATTATACCCCAAACTGAGGATGTCCCGATCTGAAACCTCAATGTACCGCATCCGGCATTCTGGGGAAACCAGCTCAGGGAAGATAAATGTCCCCTCTTTTCAAGATAATTTAAATCTATCATTCATAAATAACTTCCTAATTTGATTTGCACGTTGATAAACTATTTTCTGCGTTTGACAAAAATTTGTGATGCTTTTTCGAATAATTGTAAAAATAAATCATCTTTTTTTTTAGAAACTCATTCCTATACTACTGCTAAAACACACAGTCCATATAAAACTCTTCTGTGGCTGCCATGAAACGATGAACTTTGCTCTATATTAAAACATTTCCAATCCTTACAGCAGATTTCTTGCAATTTCGCTGAAAGGGCAGATTCATTCAGCTTGTGCATCATATACCCTACTTTTATAAAGTGGAGTCAGTAAATTCTTAAAGCTTTTTCATACAATACTGCATAAGTGTGACATTTTTAATTATACTTTCCATGCATTTTCCTGCATTCCTGCTGAATTCTAAAAGCGCTTTAATTTTAATTTTCATAATATTCTATTATTTCAAATAAAACACAGCGTTTAATTACTTTTATTGTGATGTTAATAACCAACACAATATAAAACAACTTAAAACGTAAAACATGACTTACTCTAGCCAAGGCTAGACAGTATTCCTTTCGTTAATTAAAACAAATTCATCAGTAAAGTTAAATCAATAGAATTTTAATGGCGCACATAGATACAATAGATATCTTTATTTATTTTAGGTGTTAACTATACAGGGTGTCCCATAATTACGTACCTTCGTTCAAAGGGGTGATAGAACTATAAAAAATGAGTTAAGTTTTGTATATAAAGTTGGAAAAATTTTGTTGGGAAGGGTCCTTATTTTCAGAAAAACTACTTTATCAACTTGTCGGCGTTTCGGTAAATTTTATTACCATCTTCAGGGCATTATAACATAAAATTATGATGTATCTATAAAATTTGTAAAAAATTTAAATTAAAAAATATGTATATAATAAAAAAAATGAACGGATATTTGATATAATGATGTATTCATTTTATTTTTGTTTTTAACGTCTTTTATGTGCTCTTTCTTTCTAGTTTTTAAGTATTTACCTGTTTGGCCTATATGACTTTTTCACAATTCTTGCACGGTATACTGTAAATGACATTTTTATAGTAAAATGTCATTCTTTCGGAGTTTTCACTTTTAAATTTGTAAAGTAATTTTTCTTTATTGTATTTTCACTGTTAAAAGCAATATTAATTTTATCTGTAGATAGTACCTTCTTTATTCTCAGAAGGATATTTAACATATGATAATTTACAATACATTTTTGTATCTGAAGATGAGCATCTAGTTGATAAGCTGTTATTATTGTTATTTATTATTCTGTTAATTAGTGAAATTGGGTATTGATTTTTTATTAGATATTTTTTTATTAGTTGTAAATTTTTATTGTGAAATTGTGGGCTTGATAAATGAATTGCTCTGTATTTTAAGTTGTTGATGATGTTTAATTTGTTTTTAATCGAATGTTCGCCTTCACTTTTTTGTATTTTAGTATTTTTTGGGCAATCGCGGATACACACATACACATATTCACACACACACACACGCACGCACCGACAGACATCATTCTAAAAATAATCAGAATGGATTCAAGAGAGTACAAAACGTATATATCAATCAAAATCTCGAGGTCGAAAAAAATCAAGATTACTATACATCCTTATATTAGGTATAAGAAAGTAAAAAGTTAGGGCGAAAATTCATTCCCACCCTCTCTGTAACTATCCCAGCAAATAATGTTATTTAAATAATAATTTGAGAAAATATGTAACATTATAATTAATAAACGGTCCAAATTTAATTTTTGTGACTTAAGACGTTTCGAATTTATTGTCAAATAACTATGGTGTACTTAAGCCCTTTTAAGGGGTTGTAGCACTTTTATGAACTGATTTAAGGCAAATGCTTATATATAAACTTAACTTATTTTTTATAGTTCTATCACCCCCCTTGAAGGAAGGTACTTAATTATGGGACACCTTGTATATATGCGCGGTTTTAAAAAGTGCTTGCATTTAAATTACTTCAATTGGAATTAATGATAGTGAGATAGATACGTGGATTTACAGTTCAAAAAAAATGCATGCAAGCTATATAACTGGAAAGTGAAAATATGAAGTCAATATGAATATCAGTTTTTAACGAGGCCTATTTTAGAAAAAGTTTACAAAATACTTTGCAATAAATGATGATGCACTGAAAGGTCTTGTAGTAGACAAGTGAAAAACAAGTAACAGGGACCGACTGACTTTCTAAATATAAACGTAATTGTGGTTAGTCCAACTCATGATATTAACAACTGACCGGCGGTTTTATGTTTAAAAGTTAAACTATAGTTTAACTTGAAGTTTAAACGTAGGAGTTTCTATAGTTGTTTGTTACTTTAACAGACTTGTTTGGTTTCTATCCTAGATGATATTGACATAACTGCTGCCACGCCTGATCAGCAGAGCTACTGATGGAAAAAGTAACACCATTCAGGTTTTCCAAATGTCGTTCATAACCTACAAAATTTAGTACGTTTTTGTCCTCAATGCCAAATTACAAATTAATATTATTACTCTTCACTATTAAATGTCATCCAAGGATTCAAAATGACTGGGCTTTGCTCTAAAGACTCCCAAACAATGTAGTTCTTCTATAATTTGAATAAAGTATCCTCGTCACTAATTATTAAGTCCCCGAATGTTCCAACAAGACCCATTTTATGTGAACAAGTTTAGGTTATAATTTCAAAAATACAAGACGCTGCTCAAATTATAGCAAATTTGCAGTTATAATCCTAGTCTAAAGTCATAACTTTCAAACAGCGCATATTTAGATCTTTAGTTTGAAGTTTAAACTATACCCTATGCACCGATTGATAGTTAAATCAAAGTTTACTAAATAATATTTAATATGCTTCGGTTAAATTTTAGGTTAGTGATTAACATGACGTATAAAATACTTATATATGATAAACTCTAGTTTAACTAACACTTGAACTTTAAAGAGAAGGTACAAAACCGACCGTAAAAATCAGGAATTTTTGCATATTTTCAAAAATAATAAATTTTCAGTCATTAAAATCAAAACTTCTCGTGCTCTGTTTAACCACACATGTCAAAAAGAAATACGTTCTTGTGCAAATTTGCTATTTAATACTGTTTTAATATAAGAAATTGGCAATAGGCTATTGAAACAAAAAAAATTGAAATGTTAAAAACTCGCATATGTTGAATTTCGAAAAGTTTATTTTTGTATTAATTTGGTAAAATACACGACAATTTGTCATACTGAATTCATTATCTTTGAAAGGTTTTCATGAGCGCCGCGGTGGATCTGGATGTTCTAGGAAGACTACATGTTATGAAGAACGTCATCTGAGAAGATTGGATGGAAATTTTAGGATAAGGCGTCCTTATATAAACGAATAAGTATTTTGGACATCGTTCCTACAGACCATTTTTATACCTACCCTCACTCCATTTCATCGCGTCCGCAGGCTAGAGTGACGTAATGAGCGAGTGCATTGGGTGCAGGAATGGTTTCATGTGGTCTTTAATGACAAGTGCCTATTTTGTTTATGGCCCCAGGATAGACAAAGCAGGGTGGGACATTGGGGCATGAAGGAATTTACAACTGACTGTTGAACGTCATACTGCCCTCGGAGTTATGATTTGGGTTGCGACGTGTTTTGGTAGGTCACCTTTAGTTTCCGTTCAAGGCAAATTGAATGCGGCCAGTTACATAAACCTCGTAGTAGAACCTGTTGCGGTGCCATATCTTCGAAGGTTCATTAATTCAAAAACAAGAAAATGTCCGCCCCCCACATGGTAAAAGTTTTAGAAAGAAGCTAATGTGCATGTACTTCTATAGCATGTACGTTCACCGGATTTCTCACCGATAGAACATGTTTGGTACAAGACTCGGCAATTTGCCCCAGCCCCGACAATGTAAATAATCTTCAGCTTCGTATACAAGATGCTTGGATAGCGATATACCAAGATGACATCTGATACAGAGTGTACCTCACCGAGTAAATGAGTGCATAAACAATCACGGTGGGGTAACTCAATATATTTTTTAATAGTTATTGACTTTTCGACCAGTGTCAGTAATTAGCAAACGGTATGGCATATTTATTTTTAGGCAAAGGATTTATACGAGAAATTTTCCAACTTTGGGAAAGGTACATCTACGGAGACAAGAATCGATATCGGTAGATTAGATTAGATAGCAAGTGGGTCGTTAAAGCCCTAGTGGCCTCCCTCCACTGCGATCTTAAGAAATCTTTTGTGATAATCCGTACACGATGTGTACTCATCAAATTTCTGAAGAGGCCTAAAACTTTCCTGGGTTCTATGGTTTCCATTTCAGTAGGTGTTATGAATACCTGCTCCATATGTCGTAGTATTTAGTGGATTAAGACTGTGTATGAGCAAAATATGTGTTCTGCGGTTTCCGCTTAATCTGTACAGAAGCGACATAATATGTCGTGTTTTCAGATTCGCCCATGTTTTTGAGATGCTATCTCAGTGGGCAATGACCTGTGAGAAGTACTGTTAATATATAATAGTTCGTTTTTTCGAGTAGTTTATAAACTTCTTCGCTTGTCTTTGACTACCAATAGGAGGACTTATAATTCTTTTACCATTTTCTGACCTCGTCTGTTGTGTGGCATTTAGATATTCCACAAAACGGTTCTGGTCCGATGAATGAAGATCCTGAACTTTATCTAGCAAGGCTATCAGCAATTTCATTCCATTATATTTCTTCATGCTCTGATATCCACATAAAGGTTACCTTGTCGTTCCTTGCCAGTTGCTTTACTGTTTGTAGACATTCCCATATTATGCTAGACTTACAATTAAAGGAACTTAAAGCTTTAAGTGCTGCCTGGCTGGCTGAGGGGTCATAGATCTTGCTCCTCGTGTGCCTTTTTAAATGCTTTCTCAAGTGCAGATTTGTATGGCGTGAATTTCCTCCTGAAAGATGGTAGAAGTTTGGCCTAAGGCTTTTGAAAGCCCACATCTAGTCCCATATACTCCTACACCTACTCCTACCTCCATCTATTCAGATGTCCAACCAGATATCCTTCTTTACATGCATATGTGAAGGGAGTAGATCATCAAGGTTTCCATAATGCCTGTTTTGTTTAGATTAGCATGTATACCTTCATCCCATCACCAAGTTTTGATGATGTTAAGTGCGATTTGCATTATGCTCGAGATCATCCTACCATGCTTGCCTCTTGTTATAATGATCATCAGTGCATCCTTGGACGTCGACTGCAGTATTGGTAAGAGGAGGCAAAACTCTTGGGCAACACAAAAGGATTATTTATCCAGTGGCAAAACATTTTATTTTAATTAAGTATTTTTTATTTATTTCAATTGAGACTGTTGTAGAATTAAACAAAGATCTGAGATTTCTTTAAAATTTCATCTGTAAAATTGTAGGAGTTCTAAATCAGGTGGTGTTTTATTTTAAGAAAATGTTGAGAAGTGATTATTAATTTGTGGGAGCTTATACAAGGTGTCCCATAATTAGGTACCTTTCTTCAAAGTACAAAGACAAATTTTTATTTAAAATAATTTTCTAATTAATATTACTACGTTTGTGACCTTGAGATCAGAAGATGATCAAGAATAAAAAAAATAAATTGGTTATTTATAAACATTTGTTAATTACACGCCTCATTGTGAAAATCGATATTTTAAATTGCTCTACTAACAATAGGTGAAAATATTGTGGAAAATTTTTTGTAGACGTACGTACTTACCTTCCATTATTGTATACATATCCTTTATTGCAATATTGAAATACAAATAATTGCAAAACAATTGCTCGTATCGAAATTTAGTAGGAGCACTGGTCCATTTTCCATTTTAAATGTTAAAAAAAAATTAGACAAAAAAATTATACCTTGTAACTAGCCAAACAAATCATGATAGTTAGATAAAAATTTTACAAAATATGTAACATTATGAAATTAATAAATTTTTCAAATTTAATTTTTGCAACGATTTTATTGGTAAATAACTATGTTGTAACTTTAAGGGGGTTGTAGCTTCCTTACGAACTGATTTAAGGCAAATGTTTATGTACAAAACTCAACTTATTTTTTTTTAATTCTATCAGCCTCTTGAAGGAAGGTACTTAATTATGGGCAACCCTGTATAAAAATTGTGACAACGCAGTTATTGAAGCTTTGTTATAAATACTAACTTCATTCAATTTTTAAGTATTTTAGAATTATTAATGTTATTATTAATAGTAAATAAGTGATAGAAATGTTATTTATTGGAATTATTACCAATATTTCAAACTATCGCCCGATTTCGTTAACATCCTCGATTGCGAAATTATTTGAAAAAAATTATAAAATAGCGGTTAGTAAATTACTTAGATAAAAATAAAATCTTAGCCAGCAGGCAATATGGTTTTAGAAAAAATCTGTCAACTCAAGACGCAATTGCTGAACTGACTTCATTAATACACAGTGCAATCGACAATAAAAAACCATGCCTGGGTGTTTTTATCGATCTAGCAAATGCCTTTGATACAGTAAGTCATGGGCTTTTGCTGGATAAATGGGAAAACATCGGAATTAGAGGGAACGTTCTTAATCTGTTTAAAAGCTATTTAGAATCAAGGAAACAAAAAGTTGAAATAAATAATGTGTTTAGTGATGAAGATACTGTGACCTGTGGTGTACCACAGGGTACAGTTTTAGGGTCTGTGTTATTTACTATATATTTAAACAGCTTATTTACGTTAGATTCCTCTGGAACTATCATTTATTTTACTGATGATACTGTTATCTTGTATACTGGACATTCTTGGGCTGATGTAAAGGAACTGGTCGAAAGGGACTTAAGGAGAGTGTTAAATTGGTTTGGTGCAAATTTATTGACAGTTAATATTAATAAAACTAAAATTCTCCCTTTCACTTCCTATAGAAAATACCTACCTGAGTTCAGCACTATATCAATTGATAATCTTGTTATTTCTTTTACTGGGTCAATTAAATATCTTGGCATTTTTATCGATACACACCTAAGATACACGTAAACTATGTTAAAACAAAAATTCGTGGCCTAATGTTTAAATTTTACCAATGTCGACAAATTCTTCCATTGTATCAGCTCAACATATTATATTACTCCTTCACAGAAGCCATTTTACAATATGGTATAATTGAATGGGGAGGAGTAAGAAAAACGTATTTGGAACCTCTTGAGATAATTCAAAAGAAAATTTTAAAAATTATTTATTTCAAACCCTTTAGATACCCCACAGAACAGCTACTGTTTTCAGAATTGAATATATTAGATTTAAGGCAGCTATTCTCTAAAACGGTTTTTTTATTTTTGTTTAAAAATGAACAATATGTAAGTGAGATTAGTTATGAGCGTAACACTAGAAATAAAGAAGCTCTCCACTTAGTTTTATCCAGGGCATATAAAAGAAGTTAAAAACATGGATTACTTCAAACGATAGAAATTTATTGCATAATATTATTGACCCTCCATTGAATTAATATTTTAAATTATTTATGTTTTTCCCTTTTATTTAGTATGTCATTGAGATAAAGAAATGGCAATTTATTTATTTATTCAAATCGATTAATTTTATTTTGTTTTATTTTATTTAATTTTTCTACTATTCAATTATTCTTTATTTTTTTATGTTGTCTTGAATCACTTAAAATTTAAATGATTTTCTGAATTTTTTCTGTATTTTTTGAATTTACTTGAGTGAAATATATCCATAGACAGGCTTTGAATAAGCCTAAATGGATTTTCTATATTTAACTGCGAAATCCAGATTATGCCTCATTATTTTGTATTTTGTACTTAATATTTGTAATTCAAATTTTTTTACCCATTTGTATTTATCTATTTTTTGTAAATAAATATTATTATTATTATTATTATTATATTATTATTATTATTAACATTATTATTTACAGTAAGCGATTACAATATTGTTCATTGATCAATATATCCTTAAAAATTGCCTTTTAATATTTTCAAAATAAATGCCAGAAAGAAATAACTATCAGAAAGGGAATTTTATACAGTATCATATTATCTAGTTATGTGGCCATCCAGCACATAATAAGCTAATTAATAATAATTGTAGTTATCAAAAACCAGTTCCTATATGTAATTTTATAATAACAATTAATTGTAGTCCTAGTAAGATTTACTACGATAAACGAACTATTGGCTATGCAATTTAGTTTGATGATCCGAACTAGAATTTTTTTAAACTGTGCAATACAGAATCTTCATCAAAATCAGAAATACCAAAACTAGTTTTATAATGAATTAATAACATCTCCAAGTTTAAATCAGTATAATGAAAAATAACTCATCAATCAGAAAAACAAACATACATTTTAATAAAAATATGATTTTTTCAATAGTTAAACTTAATTATGAATATATACGTTTCACCCAGTACGATCAATTACTGGGTCTATTAAAATTAAAAATGATAATATCTATGCATAATCTCTTCACTGTATAACAAATATGACCCAAGGAAGCACGTAGAAGTATAAATAAATTCGCTGTTATTGGTCGGTATAACGGATAAAGGATATTGGCAATTCGAATTTGAAAATCCAACGTAATCCATTTAGGGCTTATACTGACAGGCTCTGACAAGGTACGGCAAATTATATGCATAACTGAATTTTGTATAGAATCCTAAACCTAATTCTATTTTAAACAATAAACATCTATACCTTAGTTAACAAACGTAGGAAGTTTCCTTAAATGATGAATTTGATATATCACGTGCAATTATCCCTATTAATATATAATTTTCACGTGATATTTGTATCAGAATAAAACATAAAGCAAATATGTGTATTATTGTGTATTCCACGAGAGTATGCATAGATACATACATGTGTAAGACAAATTTCTTATAAATATTTCAGCTACAGTATCTATATATTTTAATATTCTGTTTATAATAATATCTCTGTTATGTGACTTGTATTTTATTTTATATTATGCTAAGTGCTCGTTAGTTTATTGATATTCGTAATTATGTTAACTACTGTGCTTTGTTTCTGGTTTCTATTTTTATTTACACCTGTAGCACATAGCAAGGTTTATTTTCAAAAAAGTATAATAAAACAGAACTGTAAATCCAAGCGTTTCCGTTTTTAATTTTGAAACCACAGCCACCATTACAATATAAGTAATTTTTATTTACAGTAAATTTTAAAAGCGTATTTGTTATGTGCATTGTGCCTATAGGCAAATTTCCTCGTACGAGCTTTTTAAAAATATATGGTCATCTACTATAGAAAACAAAAACTTGAAATAGGAAATATCCTCTTTAAATCCAAGCACCTCTTATGATTTGAAATTTAACAAAGAAGGAAAATGAGGGAGGAAACTCTCTTAAAAAATGCAAAGTAATGTTTTACATTTTTGACGCTCAACAGGATATCATGTCAGCTATTTATTACCTAATCTACTTATTTGATTGTATTTTTAGAACTCAATCAATATTTCAGATCCATTACTTTGACAAACTTGATTATATGGCATGACGACAACTCGTCTGTTTCAATATAAAAGAGAAATAAAAGAACAGTTGTCCTGTGAAAATTCAAAAAGACTTTAATTTAAATCATTGTTGTGTAGTGGCAGCTGATTTATAGTGGGGAACAGAACAATCATGTTTCAGCATAACGAATACTTTAATAATACATAATGAAACTTTGTGATTGACATATTAAATAAAATCAACACCAATATTAAATGTGTTAAACGACAATGATTTAATTAAAACAAAGAATTTCTTAAAATGTTTTTCCACCGCCTTTCCTCGAAATCCTAATATTACTATCAGATAAAAACAGCTTCTACTGTTCACTATAGTATCCGAACCACATCCTGATTATAGTCCAAGAAAATGAGGTGAGAAGTTGATAATAATTAGGTAGTGAATGAAAATATTTGTGAGTTGTTCAGAATTAAAAACTGAATTACTGATCCAAAGTCTCAGATTCGACAGACAGGACAATGCCAGAAAGAGTATTTTATACAATATCATATTATGTGGTTGCGTTGCCATCCGGCACATAATAAACTAATCGAATATAATTGTAGTTATCAAAAAACCGTCCCCATATGTATCTTTATAATACCAATTATTAATTGTAGCACTAGTAAGGTTTTATTGCAATAAACGAAATATTAGTTTAGTTTAGTTTTACAATAAAATATCAAGGGATCAGATTTATCAGTTATTAAGAGACCCTCATTTTGCACATAATTTTTTTTAGTTCACAATAAATAATCTCCTTCATTGCAGAAAATTTCTCCAGAATGCGTAGAATATCCATGAATTTTTTTGGACTCATTTCAATAGTTACAAAATGTACATAATGAATTAAACAATTAAGAGTGTCAATAGAGCGGCTCCGGCGCGCCACATATCAATAAAAAAAGAAAAAGTTAACAATAAATGTAAAAATATTAAAAGTATATAATATTTACAATATTTAAAATTGTTTAACAAATTATCAGCCACGCCTACCTAATTTAATGACTAATGGAGTATTTGGTTTTTGTCAACACAATCATGATCATCAAATATTGTAAAAAAATAAATAAAATAGCTAACTTATATAGAATTCCAGAGCAAATATTTCAATGTAGTCAGTACAGAAACAATTTTCTATATTTATAAAGATTTGAACATTATCTAATTTATCAAAGAAACTTTGAAAACGGCATAATAAAAATTCGTTCCGTAAAAAACGTTATTATTATTTATTCATATATCAGTGAAAAAATACGATTCTAAACTAAAATTTAAAATAAAAAAAATTGTTTTCATTTATGTATACAGGGATGGTTATAATTTTATATATGTTTCTATTAGGTTGTTATAAATTCTGTTCAAATTTTCGGTGTTCGTTTTTTTATTGACAGTATTACTGTGTCTGTTGATAAGTATCATTTTGCTTATTAATCGATTTTTCTAATTTTGTTCGTTGTCCAAATTCTTATTATTATCGAATTAAAAATTATGATTTAACCCGAAATGGTGTGTTACAAGAGCGATTTTTTCTTTTTTTGTTAATATATCTTGCATTACACGAGTATTTATGTTCATTAATCTGAGTTTTTAATAGCTGTTTTGTTTGACCAACATATACTGTCCCACAACAGCAAGGAATTTTATATACCAAGTTTGATTTATACTCGAGCAATAATTTTTCCTGCATTGTCGAGTATAAGTTTCCCATTTTTTTCATGTGATAAAAAACTATATTAAAATGTTCTTTTGTCAACATTCCTTTCATTTGTGGTAAAAGTCCTTCAACATATGGTAGTATGAAATATTTATTATTATTATTTAGTTAGTTGTTGATTCATTGTGACAGTATTTCTGTTACTAAGTGTGGTGTTATTAATAATTAAGTTGGCTAATTTATTAGGATAATCGTTTTGTCGCAATTTTTGTTTCAAAATTTCCATATTTTATCATCACTTAATTTTAAAATTCGATTTTTCATACTTAACATAATAATAAATTTTTATCTGAAGGGAGAAGAAGACATTTTATCCAATTTAGTACCGACAAAAAAATATCAACATATTGAATAGTGATGGATACGAAACTTTCATTAAATAATTGTTCTTCTGGACCAATTAGGCTGAGATACCCCCAAAATATGCACATTCACAAGATCATCGTGCGTTTCTCATGTGTATCTTACACCCCAATGGGGAACCGAGGAACCTGGAATATAGACGTGGAAAAGTAGAGATCGGATGAACTCCAACGGCTAGTAGAAAACCACGAAATCGTTATAGTGGATGCAGGATGGTTCAAGACAACAGAAAGAACTTGTCTCGGAATCGACTCTAGATGAGGATACCGGCGAATCCTTGAGCTCTTGCATGAGAGCGCAAACCAGAGCTACCAAACTAGATTCATAGGCAATGTTGATATTCGTTATTGGCCAAGGAAATTATTATGACCTATCAAGATGATGTCATCAACCCCTAGGTATATCATGCATGATCGATATACGCGATTGCAGCCTAAATTCACCAACATAATGTAACATTATCTTACTACCACAGCCGACTCTATACGCTGTGATACTATCTAAAGCACACATACGGAGTAGATCAGTGGTACCTTCCGTCTATAGAGACAAAAGAAAAAAATGTGTTTTTTGGAATTACTCATTCCTAACCGCCTAAAAAACGCATGCCAATAAGCCTGACAGTCCTCCTCGACAACCAGTCTAGGGTTAAACACTTCATCAAATTTTCTGCAGCTACTGCGACAGACATTACCTTCTCCGGTATGAACTCCAACTGTTATATCTAAGCTATCCGATCAACTGGTTATTGGTCATCCTAATAAATCAGTGTTAACTTGAGAATGATATGGGTCTACTAATTATTGTTGGTGCTAATCACTTGTATTGTTTTTGCATGAACATTACTTACAAAAATTGTGTCACTGAAACTAATGGTTTATTTGTGCCACTAGATAGCTAGCAACTCACGCATATGCCCTGGTGTTTCTTAACTGGTGTACTATCTTCATTATAATTTATTTCTACCTCATGAACATCCACTACTACTCAACATGTTGACTTAAGATAAAAATGTAAGAAAACCTCAATTTCTCATTCAGTCGACGTTTCGACAATATTTATTTTCTTTCTCAGGACTAATGAGGTATTTGGTTTGTTGTCAACACAATCATCATCATCAAATATAGTAAAAAAATAAAATAATGTAACATATAGGATTCCAGTGCAAATATTTCGGTGTAGGCAGAAGAGAAACAATTTTATATATTTTCTATCTAATAAAATTTATGGAATTCGTTTCAAATCACATTTTCCTGAGTTGTCTCCTCAAACCTTTAAGAACAGGATTAGTAGATAACTCCTCCAATATTCTAGAACTTGCAGTATTCCTATGCAGTTAAAAAAACTACTTAACGCCCATAATATATTGTTCGTTTGCGAGATCATTAAAACTAGACCTTCCTTTATTATTAGCTTAAAATGTTTGAATTTTGTGATAACCTTAAAACCGAAAGTTTAGTTAATATTTACTTGAAATTATACATTAATAGATAGAGTAGGTATATTATTCGTTCAAATTTAATTACTTAGAAACCATCCATTGAAAATATAAATTCTTACTGTATTTTTCTCAGTATTGTTTACTTATAAAATGAGAAGATATTATTTGTATAATAAAAAAAGTTAAGAAATTAAATTCCTTGTCTCTTCATGAATTTTTTGCAATCTGTTTCTGTTTCTAGAAGGGATGAATTTGATCCCCTCTTAATAACATTTAATAACGCATTTATTGGATGACTTACATGAAGGAGACGTTTGTTTTTAATATTCATGGATCGTAATTTGTTCTGAAGGAAATTAAAAGAATTTTCAATTACGCTGTTAGCAAGTTATTATCTTTTTAATGCCTGTTGATGTCAAGAAAATACCCAATTTAAAAATGTTCATGATTTCATTCTATACCGTGTGTCCTAAATACGAGAAGTTTTAGTAAATTTTATGCTGATTCCAAATCAGTTAAGAAATCACGACTAACTCAAACCGTTTTTGAGATTTTCCAAAGCAACGAAAATTTTGTGATTTCTGTTTTTGGTTGTAGTCAAGTTATCTTTGGTCAGACAGGTTTTAGACTTTTACATTGATAGGACATTTTTTGGAGACTAATATTTTGGTGTAGAAATGAATCTTCAATATTCTTTTGTTTTCAAGATATCCGAGGTAATTTCTGTTTTTCTTATGACAGCGATATTGGATTTTCCAGATTTCGCTAAAAAAAGCTTTCAAATGATGTATCACACATGCCGAGAAAATTGTTTTTCAAGGGACTAATTTAAGAAAATTCATTGCTTAACAAAACAAAATAGTAGATCGTGGAAAATCAGTTATTTTGATTTTATGGATATACCTAACACCAACAATTATAAAAAATAATAGTAATATTAAAGTTACCAGCTTGACATATAAAAAAATAATTTTAATTTTCTGTTAAAATGCTGAACATAACCGATATTGAGAAAATTACAGCAAATTAACCTAATAGAAGAAATGATAGTAAAGAAGTAAGAAGATTTAATAAAACTTTTTAATATGACCTCCATTTAGCTGAATACATTTTTGGCATCTACGTCCAACTGAGCTGATACTCTTCTAAGAGTATTTGCATTTATTGTGTCGAAAACGTTTCTAACTCTGCTTTCCAAAATATCGATAGTTTCCGGGTTTTCAAAATCATACATATCAGGCGAGCGGGGAGGCCACAATACTGATCCTCTATTTGAAATAATGCGGTTACTAAAATTTTTCTGCAATAGTCGTCTAACATTATTAGAATTATGTGCAAGACAGCCATCTTATTGAAACCACAATTCGTTTATTTTTCATTCTGTAAAAAGATGTCTTATCTCGGGTAAAACTTGATTTTTTAGAAGTTTCTAGAAGGCTGCTCCCGTTAAATTGTAGTGAAAATGAATGGACCAATTAAATGGCAATTTAAAAATAATAATTAAGGAGAGGGCTGTAGGCAGATCATTAGAGTAGAATAGGAAGAGAAAAGGTAATACCAATCATGCCGCACCAAACACTGAACCTCAACCTAGTTTAGAATCTTCTTTGCGTAGTTACATACGGGTTTTCTGTAACCCAGTGGTGATAATTGTGCTTGTTAAAGACTCCACAATTTGTAAAACGACTTTCATTGGTTCATATAACTCTCGATTGAAAAAATCAGGTTATTCTTCGCATTTCTGATCAAACCAACGACAAAATTCAAGTCTTCTACCAAAATCATTATTTTTTTAAAGCTTAGACAATCGTAGGTTTTTTCGGATATTTCTTTTGTTTTAATGTCTTGTGTATAGTTGTCTTAGGAATATTTGTTTCGTCTGCAATTTGTCGCACTGTTATGCGGGGATTATTGTTAATACCTTCAAGAATATTATTTGTGCGGTCAACATTATCAATATCATACCGGTCTCTTTTATTATCAAAACTCCCGTAATTTAACAAATTGCTTACAATTCTTCCAAAAACTTTCTATGTTGCATTTTCTCCGGAAATGTTACTAGATAGGAAGTCGATGCGGTTTGAGAATTTCTATTTATTATTTGTTTTAAACCACAGCCTACTAAATTTCACTGAAAGTTATGTGTGAATTTGGTCGTTTTTAGAAAAGCAATTTACAAATTTTACTAGTAACTAACTACTTTGCATGCAAGAATGATCTTGATGAAGAGGATTTCTTTTCTCAAATTTTGAACACTTTATTCACAACTTTATGACAAATAAAACCTTAATGATCGTCAAAAAATTGATATTTTTAGAAAATTGTACAAATGAAACAATTTACAGTAGATTTTAAGTACATAGATAATAATAGTCGCCGTCTGAATAAGCAGCAACTTCCTTGTCTCTGGCTTTACAACAAATTTTTGATTTTCCATGGCCTACTATTTTGTTTTGTTAAGCAATGGGTAACTTTTCTTAAATTAGTCCCTTGAAAAACAATTTTTCCTCGGAATGTATACTTTATCTGAAAACTCTTTTTAAGCGCAATCTGAAAAACCAAAAAATCCAATATGGCTGCCATAAGAAAAACAAAAGTGACCACGGATATTTTGAAAACAAAAGACTGTCGAGCATCCGTTTCTAGACCAAAATATTACTGTTTAGAAAATGTCCTAATAACGTAACAGTCTAAAACCTGTCTGACCAACGATTACTTGGCTACAGCCAAAAAGGATATAACAAAATTTTCGGTTTTTTGGAAAACCTCAAAAACGGTTTAAGTTAGCCGTGATTTCTTAACTGATTTGGAATTACTTATCCCATTGACCGACTTTGTAGCTTTTACCGTTTCCGAAATCCCAATTGTGAGCATCGAATTTGGAACACACGGTATAAGTTATTAACTTGTTTAATAGGTACATAATGTGACAATGAAAGTCACAATAAAAATACATTAATCGTTCATTTGTGATTGTAAATAGAACAGCAGAGAAATTAATATTACTTAGTTTTTATTTGAGCATGTCAGTTTCCATTCGTTTTATAACTTTCTTCAAAACCTAATTAGAAAATGGATTAAGATTGATGACCATGTTGGAAATGCACTTGTACATCATTGTTGAATAACTCTCTTAAGAAAATAGAGTATTTTATGTAAGTATAGTTAAGAACCATCTATTAAAAATCTAGTTTTCAAAAAATTTAATCGTTAAAAAATACTCATTATATCTTTTCTAAACTATTAATGCTAATTAAAACTACTAAATCTAAAAATGATAATGAACCACCGTGGCTTATGAGGTGAAAAAGCAAAAAACAGACTACACCTAGGAAACTACTGTTTTTGCACCGTTTTAATAACTTAAAAAATTGTTAAAACCCTTTTCTTGACGCCACTCGTATTCATTTGGATACATCTTATTCAAAGATCACTTGATATATAAATAAAATAATTCTAAGACATTTAGGAGTGATATTCACTTACAGTTGCATTATTTCTAAGAAGTCGCATGTATTGCTATAATGATCACCAAAGCTATAGCTTCAGTGTTGTGAATATGGCTAACAGAGGAAGAAATATGTCAAACTAACCGGTTATTATTCAACTTTATGTTGAAATTTAATTTTTCAAACTATATGTTCATAACATCTTAATAATGTGTGTAAGCTGACTTTAGGGTTAGAATAATATAATCGTTGCAGAAATTTGTGTAATGTGCAAGGTCGGATTCAGGAGCTTCCTGTGTGGGAGGCACTTGATACAAATATTGAAAAATATCTAATAATAGGTAACAGAAAAAATACAGGCATTTTGAGAACATGTCAGAAATTCTCATTGAATTAAGAAATATATAGATATGTATAATATACATTTCAAATTAAAACAAATGAAGCGCAATCAGCAGAACTCAATATGTCCAGGTTTTACAATTTTATAAAAAATGATTAAATTGTATTGTGAGGTTAGAATTTCTTTTTTTTTTAATTTTTTACTGATTAACTTTTCATTTAGCTTCCTCGTTGAGAACAACTGATTTTTAAATTTACAGCTTTTTTTTAATCAAAGCTATTGCCAATTTTCTCTTGTCTTGACATGTTCAGTTCTGCGAAAACTTAATGGACTTGTCAAGTTTTGATTGAACTTGCCTTGGACATGTTTATTTTTTCACTCAAAATAAAGAGAACATCGACAATAATGTTAATTTAAATTCAAGGATTCCAAAAACCTGAATAGGTTTATATTTTCACACAGTCACAAAGGTCCACGCCTTGTTGATATGAACATGAATATATATATATATATATATATATATATATATATATATATATATATATATATATATATATATATATATATATATATATATATATATATATATATATATATATATATATATATATATATATATATATATATATATATATATATATATATATATATATATATATTCATGTTCATATCAACAAGGCGTGGACCTTTGTGACTGTGTGAAAATATAAACCTATTCAGGTTTTTGAATCCTTGAATTTAAATTAACATTATTGTCGATGTTCTCTTTATTTTGAGCAAAAATAAACATGTCCAAGGCAAGTTCAATCAAAACTTGACAAGTCCATTAAGTTTTCGCAGAACTGAACATGTCAAGACAAGAGAAAATTGGCAATAGCTTTGATTAAAAAAAAAGCTGTAAATTTAAAAATCAGTTGTTCTCAACGAGGAAGCTAAATGAAAAGTTAATCAGTAAAAAAATTAAAAAAAAAAAGAAATTCTAACCTCACAATACAATTTAATCATTTTTTATAAAATTGTAAAACCTGGACATATTGAGTTCTGCTGATTGCGCTTCATTTGTTTTAATTTGAAATGTATATTATACATATCTATATATTTCTTAATTCAATGAGAATTTCTGACATGTTCTCAAAATGCCTGTATTTTTTCTGTTACCTATTATTAGATATTTTTCAATATTTGTATCAAGTGCCTCCCACACAGGAAGCTCCTGAATCCGACCTTGCACATTACACAAATTTCTGCAACGATTATATTATTCTAACCCTAAAGTCAGCTTACACACATTATTAAGATGTTATGAACATATAGTTTGAAAAATTAAATTTCAACATAAAGTTGAATAATAACCGGTTAGTTTGACATATTTCTTCCTCTGTTAGCCATATTCACAACACTGAAGCTATAGCTTTGGTGATCATTATAGCAATACATGCGACTTCTTAGAAATAATGCAACTGTAAGTGAATATCACTCCTAAATGTCTTAGAATTATTTTATTTATATATCAAGTGATCTTTGAATAAGATGTATCCAAATGAATACGAGTGGCGTCAAGAAAAGGGTTTTAATAATTTTTTTAAGTTATTAAAACGGTGCAAAACAGTAGTTTCCTAGGTGTAGTCTGTTTTTTGCTTTTTCACCTCATAAGCCACGGTGGTTCATTATCATTTTTAGATTTAGTAGTTTTAATTAGCATTAATAGTTTAGAAAAGATATAATGAGTATTTTTTTAACGATTAAATTTTTTGAAAACTAGATTTTTAATAGATGGTTCTTAACTATACTTACATATATATATATATATGAATATATATATATATATATATATATATATATATATATATATATATATATATATATATATATATATATATATATATATATATATATATATATATATATATATATATATATATATATATATATATATATATATATATATATATATATATATATATATATATATATATATATATATATATATATATATATATATATATATATATATATATATATATATATATATATATATATATATATATATATATATATATATATATATATATATATATATATATATATATATATATATATATATATATATATATATATATATATATATATATATATATATATATATATATATATATATATATATATATATATATATATATATATATATATATATATATATATATATATATATATATATATATATATATATATATATATATATATATATATATATAATATATATATATATATATATATATATATATATATATATATATATATATATATATATTTTTTTTTTTTTTTTTTTAATTTTTTTTTCTTTATGCTTTAGGGCGTACCTACCCGATAATTATTCATTATTTTTTACTGTTCGTAATTAAACCTGCGACGAACTCATTCTCTGTACTTATATATATACATATATATATATATATATATATATATATATATATATATATACATATATATATATATATATATATATATATATATATATATATATATATATATATATATATATATACATATATATTATATATTATATATATATATCCGGGTATACTCCCGCGTAGGTGATAGGCCCCGAGAGGGACCGTGGTTATCTGAACGACGTTTCGGCAGAATCTCATCTGCCATCTTCAGGTTCTAACAGATAACTGCTTACGGCTTCTGGTAACTCGAACTGAAATGACGTTTTCTGGATCTGGCAGTTCTTTATATACTCTACCTATGTTACGCTCTGTTGCTCTAGACACACTCCGGGCGTCATGGTCTGCTGCACCCATCTCCTGATTTCGAGCGCGGCTTCGTGTAATCGGTCCTGTTCGGGCGCGCATGCGTGTGTGTGCTTATGTCACGGTCTGTTGCACCCATCTCCTGATTTCGAGCGCGACTCCGTGTACTTGGTCCTATTAGATTAGCTCTGGTTGGTTCCTCTTCGTGTGTTCGTTGCGTTATGTTTCTTGCTTCCTCATGGACAGCAGCATGCAATATCAGAGCAGGCTTCATGTAGTAGGTAGTCTTGGGGTGTCATCTCGTGTATTTAGATTGTGTGGTCTTTTCTCTATTTCTATGGCCTCTCTGATGATTCTTGACTTGTAATGCTCGATATTGGCTAGTGTTTTTGTTTTGTCGAAATCAATCCTATGTCCTGTAGTTTTGACATGTTGAGCTAAAGATGATGTTCTCTCGTCTTTTCTAACAGCGTTTATGTGTTCTTCGCGTCTTGCACTTATTTTTCTGTTGGTCTGTCCTATGTATGATTTGTTGCAATCTTGGCAAGGTATTTCATATACCCCTTGACTTTCTAGAGCAATTTTGGTCTTTGGATTTCGAAGAATGGTGCTGATTTTCTTGTCGGTCTTAAAAGTTGTTTCTATTTTATGTTTACGTAGAAGTTTGCTTATTTTATCCGTTTTTCTTTTTTATGTATGGCAGATAGGCTTTTGCTATGGGTTGTTCGGAGTCCTCTTGATTTCTCGGCCGAGATGGTTTCTGACAACTTCGTATTCTCTTGTTGTGTGGAACCCATTCTTTCGCAGCGCTTTGTGAAGAGTTGACATTTCTTCTTTGAGGTTGTCCCATCTGCTAGTCTCTGCGAGCGTGCGACTAATGTCTTTACTACTGAGTTTAGTTGTGCTGGATGGTGGTGTGACTGTGCATTTAGGTATCTGTCAGTGTGAGTGGCTTTTCTATAACCTGTGTGTGGCCTAGACTTCCGTCCTGCTTCTTCTTGACCAGTACGTCGAGAAATGGTAGCTGACTGTCAGTCTCTACCTCCATGGTGAACTTAATTTTGTCGTGAATACTATTCAGATGTTCTAAGAAGTTAGTGAGATTCTCTCTTCCATGAGTCCAAATCACAAATGTGTCGTCGACGTACCTTAGCCATAGGCTTGGTTTTAATGGTGCAGATTGTAGTGCTCGAGTTTCTAAATCCTCCATAAAGAGATTGGCAATAACTGTTAAATTTATTCTTTAACCTCTCTTTCTTCCCTGAAATGTGCAAGTTGGTCAATAATGTTCCATAATGTCGGGTCGATAGTTCTGCTTAAATAAAGATGCTGGTCTAGTAACTGTGAAGGAAACTTCTTTGCAATCTCGCATTTCTGCAACGCTGCCGGGATGAAAATATCATTCCGAAATGCATGGAATTGACGTTCCACAGAAAGGATCAACACACAAAAAGAATTCTCCGCAAAACTAGCCTAACCTTGATGAGAAAATCAATCCACGACACTAGACGGACAGACAACATCAATACACAGTTACTAGACCAGCATCTTTATTTAAGCAGAACTATCGACCAGACATTATGGACCATTATTGACCAACTTGCACATTTCTGGGAAGAAAGAGATAATGATTTAACTACAGAGAGGTTAAAGAATAAATTTCACCCTTCAACTCCAACAAAAGCCCATCAAGAAATCCGATCAATTAGAACCTACAAGAGTAGTTCACAATGTCCAGTTACCATCTCAATGAGGCCTCGTTGTGAATGTATTCGCTGCGGGATTTAACTTCGCGATAGCACCAGCACGTCTACCGGTAGAAGCATAATCTGTGGTGTAGAATCGGCCATTGGCAATTTGGATAAAATCATAGCGGAAACTATACGCCAGGACACGTCACGTATATTAAGAACAGCCCGTATACCAAAGAGGAATCTACAACACGAGGAATTAGAAGCACTGAAGACCTTACGACAAAATGAGGACATCATAATTTTACCCGCAGACAAAGGAAACACAACAGTAGTGATGAACAGCGACGATTATCATACAAAAATAGAAAGTCTACTAGGAGACACTGCATATCAGCTTATTACCACAGATCCTACTACTTACCTGGAGAAGACGACAAAAGCCAAAATCAAAGCCAGCCAATCGATAAAGAGACCCTGGAACCAGATCATCCCGCGAGAGAAGTCTTCAAGATGTCCCAAATTTTATGGTCTACCAAAGATTCACAAAGAAGGAGCTTCCTCTAAGACCAATTGTTAGCTCAATAGGGTCACCCACAGCAGTTAGCAAGACACTTAGCCAGACAACTACAACCATTTGCCGAGGAAGTTAAATCCCCGTGAAAAATGAGACCATTTCATTGAGTTATTAAGAAATCAGACCGTCCAAGCGGAACATCTTCTAGTGAGCTTCGATGTCATATCCTTGTTCACCAACGTACCCGTAGAGGAGTCACTCGACATTATCAAGCGAAAACCTCATCAATGGCAGATCAGGCTACTCGCGTTGCCTAATCTTTGGGATTTGAAACTCGGCTTTTCAATCTACACGAGATTGTCTTTCAACTGAGGCGTAAGAGAGCATCAGGGGCTTCTTGCCTAGAATTTTGTCTCGCGGCATTGCTCAATATATCTAAAAATAGATATTATTGACAGTGGGTCAACTAAAATCTCTGTGATCGCTGAGATGATATTTCACTTGATAATATCGAGTGAATATCTACGAATATGTTGATGGTAAGTCATGACATCAAACTCACTAGAAGATGTTCACTTGGAACAGTCTGTTCTTATGTCAATAATAGATCTCAATTTTCTGTAAAAAGTTTAACTTCTCGACAAAATGGTTGTAATTTATCTGGCTAGTGTCTTATACTTCTGTAGTAGAGTGACCCTGTTGACTAAGCAAATGATCTTAGAAGAGCTCCTTCTACTCTAAATCTCTTCTTTAGTGAATTTATATAAGTGGACATCTGAGAGAGACTATACGCGGGATGAGACTTCTCTGGTTCAATGTATCTTTTGTCATTGAATCTGGCTGCGGCCTTCTCAGGTGAAGTAGTAGGTCTGTATTTAATAAACTGATAATAGAGTATATCTATTAGAACACTCTATTTTTATATGATATTGTCTTGTTCATCTACTTCTGTTGCATTTTCACTTTATCTGCAGTCATTATGATATCCATATTTTAATAATAGTCATTACAAATGCTTCTAATTATCAATGTATAGATTATATTTTATTTTACACAATACTATAATAAATACAAACGTGTATCCACTGACTTCTTTTTCCCTTTTTTTACATTTTTAAACGCTATTTTTGTTTATAGAGTATAATAATGTATTACCACAGATTATAATAATGCATGCACTTTTGATATATATCATGAAGTTATGCATTCAACGAACCTCTATGGATGGTAACTAAATTTTATTGATTCATATTATGAGTATAATTATTCAAGTTTCTCGATGAACTTTATTCGGAATTTAGAAGAAGTTAATTATTCTTTTAACCTATATGATTGATATTCTCTTTTTCTTCCACCAAATGTGCAAGTTGGTCAATGGTCATGTCGGTCGATAGTTCACTTGAAAGATGCTGGTCTAGTAACTGTGTATTGATGTGTC
>JANEYF010002214.1:0-109725 GCA_029963845.1 Rhamnusium bicolor | reverse complement strand
AAGAAGTTTTATTTCACAGTGTGAAATAAAACTTAATAGTCCAACAGACAACAAATTAAACTTCTTACATCAAACATTTATTAATTATTAATAAATTCATGAACAATTCTATTCACAATTTAAGGAAAAATTTATGGAATAGTACTGTTACTAACATTATTTATATTTATTCCTGGAATTATAGGTTTAGATGTGAGAAAATATTTGATTCATTTATATTAATATGGTGGTTGGTCTGATTTTCACCAGCGACTACATCGGCAGAGATAGTCATTTCTGTAGTATTGTTGGAAAAACATCTGTTTTGAAATTTCCTTTTTGTTCTGGATGCTCTCTTCTATATATCCCTCAGCAACTGTTGAGGATTTCCATCCCCCCATGACGTATTAAGGTAAGAATATCAGTTCCAGAACCAGCTAATAGTAATGGCGAAGGTCTTCTAAAGCTGTCGAACCCCTAGTATTGCTCAAGGTTATATAAGTTGAGGTATTTGGCTATAATATTTGGTATTTTTGAAAATGTATTAATACCAACTCGTTGGACCGTACATTTTCTCCTCGATATTGAAGAAAACTCCTTTGTGATTCACATGAGTAGGCGATTAGGCCGCATATTTATCACAACATATTTTTAGTGGACTTATTCCAATAACTGTCTCACCAATTACCGTAAAAGTATTTTCAATGTGGGTCTTCGAATCAGGTACTTTAACAACCAGCATGCAGTCTTTTCCCACAATGTCATCAATGGTCATATTGTAGAGTTCCTCTCGACGACAAGCCAGCCAAGCTCATTTTTAATACAACTCTTACATTAAAAAAACTTTCATCTAGTGCTTCTAGTAAAAAACGTTCGACATCTGCTCTCTCAAAAACTTTAGATTTCTTAGCCCTATACCCAGTGGATTGTCTTTTCAAAAAAAGCTTTTTTACTATTTGATAATTGGATACATCTACATTATTCTTTACATTTCAAAACTGCTTTAAGCATTGGAAAACTTAACCACAGACTTGAACAGTTTAAAGTTTTTGCTTTTTCAGATCGATAAGTCAAAAGAACAGACTTAGATATGTTATTCACAGTTTTCTGCTTAGACCAGTGCATAAATGAATCATATTCTTTTTCGTACAACTTTTTCTAGATTTCGCTGGTAATAAATCTAAAGTTACAGCAACATATTGCTCCCTGATTTCCGGAGGAGTACCAGGAATAAAATCTTCCTCACTATCACTCATTTTTGTTCCAAATAATAATTATTGTAAAGCAGTATGTGTCAAATGGCGATACAAAAAAATTTGTATTTAACTCGAGACTAAAATGTGTTTTTTTTACTCGTATAGTTTATATCACTCGCCTTCGGCTCGTACTGTAAACGCCACACTTGTAAAAAAAACACCATTTTAGCCACTTATCATATAAAATACTATTCTCTTCGAAAATTAAATTGTCTCGCAGTCCTTTTAAAGTTTTAGATGATTCCCCGAAAAAATATTTTCTTTACTTTAAGACAAATCGTCCTTTAACTCTTTCTTCATTTTATTCGGGTTAATTTGATACCAATGAGTGACACAATTAGTCCAACAAGATAGACGACGTCTGTTTTCATAATAAGTATCTAGGTATTTTTACTAGAAAATAAAAGTGTTGACTATTGTTTTTTGTTAAGTAGTTATTATTTGGAATTTAATCTTCACTTTTAATGAGTCGTCTAAAATACAAGAGTTGACTTTTACACTAGTAACCTTAATTTTAGTTTTAATAGAAAAACCTCCGCTACCTTGATCTTGTCATTAAAGTCAAATACGATAATATATTATTTTATAGTTATTAATAACATTGCGATAGATTTTTAGCAGATCCCTAATTAGTTTGTGTGTCAGTGGGTGAAACATTCCTTTACTAAACGTTATTTTCTTCTGTTTTCCGTTAATAGTTATCTTATGATGCTGTAGTTATTTTTTAAGGATGCCTTAAGTAACTTTCTCGAAATAAAGAATCTAGCTGAACGTTGCCCTTTCATAGATTGTTGAAGTTTTGTTTTATGTACAGCAAGCGATAATGTTCTTATTTTCATATACTTGAAGCAGCAATTGCTTATCTTGTCTTGATCCGGCATCATCCTTAATGGACTTTTTTTGCAGTTTTGGTTTTGTTGAAACTTAACACAGCCTTTCCCGCTGACGATTATATCCTATTTGGCTTCCTTATGGGTAGTATTTATCTTTTTTTAAAAAAGATGCATTATTTTCAATTAAACGGTCGGGTTTCGTAACAGTTTTTCTGAACTTCGGGACTATTTCATCAGCTCTAACGGACGTATAGTACATATATTTAATTCTCAAATATATTTTGATGTAATTTTAAAGGCCTACTAGCACTAAAGTGCATTATACCATTCCATTTTCATTTTTATAATTACTTATCCATTTCTTTCCAATTTTCCTTTCACTACTATTGTTAGTGCCAATAGAACGAATAGTTGCTATAGTGGAATAAAATATTTTGTATAAATGTCTCCATTTTAATGTATACTTTATTTTATTCTAACTTTTTTGACAAATTTTAATTGGGTGGTGGTAATCCTCTACAATTTAAATTTGGCCTGCAATAAGAAAAACCGTAAGATAAGAATAGTTTTTATATTTTCCAGGAAAATTTGGGGGAAGAACATTTGGGAAAGAAATAGAAAATCAAAAAGCGGGCAACTAGTGAGAGGTTAAATATTTAATGAAAAGCTAGTACTTGTCGTCATCATAAAGTTGGCATCACATTAGCATTAAAAGGATACATTTGATTGGACATCACATATCTTTGTGTTTACAATCAGATCACTATCCAAAATAATGATGAAAAATCTCACCTACTAACTGTGGATCTAATGTTCCCTAATATTATCTAATATTAATTCTCATGTAATTATTTCTTATGTGATATCAATTTTTGCGTGTAATTAATGGAGAAGCAGTATTTTAAACTCTAGCAAAATGAGTTACAGAAAAAATACCGCTGCCAATTATTATTTGGTGATCAGAAATTCCCAACCGTAGTGTAACTCGATGTGAGTTTGTAATAAAAGTAATTTTTGACGTTTCAAAAAAAGTCACATTTTCACTAATATTTTTTTTGACATTTCAAATTTTAAGTGTTAATCAAAATTAAATTTTTTCTTATTATATTTTTTTACCGATTTTGCTCTTCAGTGAACTCAATCTCTTCCTTGACTTCTAGAATCTGTGTACCAAATTTGAAAGCTTTTTTCTCAAAAACTGTAGATGTTATCGCGAACCACACAGACAGACAGACAGACAGACACGCAGACAGAAATTTTTTTTGTCTCAAATTTTGTGTATCGTCATAATTCGTCGAGATTTGTCCAGAAATGCAATAAAAATTTTCAAAATTTTTTTCACGAATACGTACCTTCCTCACTTTGAGAGCTGAGGAAGTAAAATAATATTAACCTATTAAACGTTTATTTAAAAATTTTAAATTGTAAAACTAGAAAACTATTAATACACAAACATACGAAAAACGATTCATAGCGTGTTATTATTATTAGGGCGGGGAAAAAAAATAAGCGATTAATCGATCAGTTTGTTACTGTTCTCACAAAAACTAATTATTCGATTATAATCGACCACCGATTAATCGATCTTCGAATAATCGAATAGCAAAAAATCGGTAATCAAATAATCGATAATCGACAAATTAATACATTATCAATATACTATCAATATACTTATCAATAAACTGGGAGATACACACTTTTACAATACTCGAAATAATAATAAATTGACAATACCGCCTCACTCTGCCACTTTGTATAAACATTCGCCTAATTATAATGCCATCAAACTGTTTAATAAACTTCCTGATCATCTAAAAACTATAACAGGCTTTAACAAATTTAAGACAGCTACAAAAAATTACTTAATAGAAATGTCTAGTGTTTTGGAGTTTTTTGCACAATAATTAATTATTTCAATTTTCATACATATTACTGTTTTATTATCTACTTTTCTTTTTTACTTTTCGCTTTCTTTTTTACTGTTCGTTTTATACACTGTACATAATTTATTTGACTTACCATATATACATGTTATGTATCACACAATAGTTAATAAAGGTATTATTATTAATCGATATAAAACGCTCCCGGATTTGCTATCAGGAATCAGATCGCTCTAGTTTGTATTTGTTTTTACTATCAAATAGTAAAATGTTGGCAACAGTGCTATCGAAGTCTCGGGTTTGAGATTTTTACGATGGCCGACGAAAATTGTATGTTCTGTCGACCATTATCCTAAAATGTCTAGTTTTTCAGATGTTTTTTGGAAAAATGATGTATCATTATCAGTATCATAGTAATCAATCATTGATTGTTAATGTCATATACATGGGACTGGAATCCTATGGACCTACCGATTTTTTTTTTAATTTTTAGATATGTTATTCCGCAACTTTGAATTGGGATATTTTTGTGTGTATATACCTGGTGACCTACAAAATACACCTCAAAGTTTATACACCTTGTAATATTAAGAACGCCGCTATTTCTTCTACAATATGTAAAGATTTTCCACAAAAAAATATTATTGTGGAAGTAATTGTGGAAAAACGAAGAAAATGTTTTATATGTGCCAGGAATTGTCAATTTGCATTATCGATGCGAGAATCGACTTTTACATTAAAGCTAATGGTTTTACGCGTTTTACTCATTAAGTATTGTTAATATTCTTCAACTGCGCCAGTGTTAAAATAACTAATAATATACTAACGAAACATTCAAACTGTAGACAAGAACACATAGGTTTCAACATTTTACGAAATTATTTTAAATAGATGCGCCCCACGGATGCCACCACTGGTTGCAATACCCCCCACCAACTGCTGGCATAAAAAAATTAGCTAGTGATTGTACTTGTTGACCGGTAGCTCAGTTAGCGCAGGTCATGAATAATTTCTACTTTAAAACTAGAAATTTCTACTTTGAAACTTAAAGTAGATATTTCTAGGTTTTTTTTATTTGCTGTGGCCCTTCAGAGCCATCGTAGGTAATAATGAATTCCAGATAAAGTTAAATAAAAACATATAGCTTGACTGTATGTTTACTGCAGATAATTAAAAGTTAATCAATTGCCAGGTAACTAGGCAGGTCTTTGCGAGACAACTAGGCAAGGCTTCACTAGAGCTGCGTTTGTAACTATATTTTAAGTAAACGTACAAGTAAGTACTCGATATTTTAAATTTAGAAATAATTTACGCTACAGAGGTCTTGTTGGTAAATATATGCACTGGTATAATATGATCCGCCACAAAATAAATGCAGCACGTTAGGTAATCATCACAAAAGTTATAAACAAAAATGTTTCCTCCAAAGGGGTACCAAACTCCAAATATCACTAGTGACCACTCTTCACACAGTTACCAACGTAATCAAGTAACCTAAAACATCAATAGACAAAAACAGAAAACAACTAACAACGATACAAAATGGCGACATCCGTTGCCGGGTAAATCTAAAATTTACAATAACCGACAGTCAATTTAAATTAGCACACGAAATTACTACAATATAAGAGGGATATTAGATAAATTGCCAGTAAGGCACGATAAATTGATACTAATCGATATTAATGATGGCCGTTCTAAAGAACAACCAACGTGAGCTGATCACCGAAAAGCAAATTCGCTCAAGGCATAAACTAAGATAAATACGGTACAATATTATTATGAAAATTACCCCAAAGGTACGTTAAATCAAAATAGCAACACTATAAATAATGATGATCATAAAATTACACGATAATACCAGAAAATATGTAAATTTTACCAGACCGCTGAACTACAGGTGTTGGCTTCAGAACGCTACACTACTAAGAAGGAAGAATCACCATTGTGTTCTCCTACCTAAACTCGATTATAGTTTGGAAAGAGACAGCGGTGGCTGGTGAAATTTAGGCTGTCATATATTAGTATTGGAGCATGGGATCCAAGCTATACTTTACGGCGTAACTATCAAGGTTAAATGAAGATGTTTTGCAGAAAAAAAATTGCGATTGAAATTTGCGAAATAAAGTTGGAAAAATTGAGAGACACCCCAGGTTATTTTTTAAACGATTTGTAAAATATTTGCGAAATATCAGGTGGAAAATATAACGACAGACTTCAAATTTCATCAAAAAATATTGGTGTTCTATAAAGTTACACCGATTTGAAATTTTATATTAGATTAATTTTTCACTGCGCAAATTTCAAAAAAGTGCAACTGAAAAAAATCAATATTTTTTTATGAAACTTGAAATCTGTCGTTATATTTTTCACCTGATTCTGAAGAAAAAAATGTTTCGCAAATATTTTATAAATCGTTTAAAAAATTTATCTAACTTTTTTTCGCAAATTTCAATCACAATTTTTTTCTGCAAAACTTCTTCATTTAGTCTTGATATTAACGCCTTAAAATATCGCTTGGGTCTCATGCTCCAATACTAAGATATGACATAGCCTAAATTTCACCATCCGCCGCTGGAAAGAGACAAACATTTAAGAGTACAGTATGAGCAATAAAGACAAATAGATATTTAGGCATTTTTTATAAGAGCTAAACTGCAAAACCTACTGTTCCAGTAGAAATCGGTGGCGCCATTTGGACTAGACTGGCAGAAACTTAATTCATCACGGAAAATGACAAACTGGAATGATATGGCTTGCAATTGCGTTACATGCTTTAAAAAAACAATATATCATCAAAACGTTCATATCGTAGGCCATCACAAAGAAATTTTATCATATTACTCAATAATTTCAAATATGATATGTGCAACCTTGTACGCCACTGGTAAAAAAATCAAAAAATTTGCTGTTTTTAAAATAATCAGGCGTTATTATATGAGTTAAAACTTAAAAAATGTAAAGATATCTTTTGGATACCATAAAAAATATATATGCACTTTTCATTTTATACATACACCATCTATTACTATTTAAATACACCATTAGGAAGTTTTAAGGCTTCATTCATCACTCAGTCAACACAATCCATTTTTGTGAAAAAACTTTGCATCTAGTAGGAGAAAAAGTGTTCTTATAAGATTACCTACAGTTTCCAGACTGTGAGGTGCATTTTCTGGGTCACCAGGTATACACTCACAACAATGCCCTTATTAAAAGCTGTTTGTCTTGAGCAGCAGAATAACATACCCAAAAATTACAAAAATCGATACCTAGGTCCATAGGATTCCAGGTGTCCAGTGCCATGTCCTCTCCATCGGCCAGCCCTAGGTCATTATGCCTTTTATGGAGAGGGATGTACTAATTATCAACTTCATTTTTATGCTTATAGAATGTCTAAACTCAGGTTATAGATATCCACCAACAAATTTATAAAGTTCCTAAATTATTGAAATGTTATCAAACATTTGCTAGAGTTAATAAAACATTAACATATTTTAATTCGAAATGCATAGAAAGGGGGTTAGAGGGAGAACATATTTATAATTTCTTTTATCATATTGTGTTTAAAATTATATCATATATTTTGTGACACATATTTCGGCATGACTTATCCACTGATTCATTAAAAATCACAGGCCACACGTCGTACTACTTTTCTTTCTATGCTTTAACAAAGCATTTCTTACCTGATTTGATAAATTATGGTATTTACCATAATCTTATGTACCTACTCACTACCAACGTAAATTACTAGTTGTTTTAGGCTAGTTTAGAATAAAAGGAATGAGTAAATCTTGACGTAGCATTAAACTCTCCATAAAATGAGAGAGCAGGTACGGACCCCTTGCGAACCCGGTGGTCTTAGATGATAATTGATCGGTAAAGTTGTTTGAAACTAGCCAAAATGGTTCTTATGGTTGCGTTAAATAAAGCCACAAAATTACATATATTTTTTTTACGTCCCAGACCTCATAAGTTATGACCGAAAATTTACTTTATGACTTTCGGCAATATTTATTTCTGTTTTATGAAATTAGCTTTAAACCTATTTTAATTTCTGTAGTATGTGTTAAGCGGCTGATCCTTTTCGTAATTCTAAGAATATGATTATTTGTGGGTATTATTTTGTTAATTTTGTGGGTCATAAATCATTTAATCTTGTAATGTTTATTACTCATTTCGCCTTAAACATAATTTTTTGTTGTTATATTAATATTTAGTGGAAACTTACGTTTTTTTATTTAATGAAATATGTTACAAGTAACAACACATTTTTGTAGTATTGAAATGTAAATTTTATATTTGTTTTTGACAGTGTTTTTGTAAAACTGGCTATTTTATTACCCATCTTAACAAAAATGCATTTTTTAAATTTCGTATGTACAGTGTGTTTCAAAGTTAATATACATATGTTAACTAATCCAGCAGCACAATATACAGAGTGTCGCATAAGTAATTGTACACAGAGCAATGGCAGATTCCTTACTTAAAAATATTACGATTTAATCAAATTTACCTTAGTCCAAAAGTTGATAATAACAGAGATACAGGGTGTCAAAATTAAATTTTTTTTTTTTTTTTTTTTTTTAAATAATTTCTTTAAAAAGTTAAATATTTTAACAAACTTTGTTGATTGGGGGTTTTTGAGGCGAGGGAATCAAATCTATTCATAGTTTTGCTGTTGTTTGTAGAGGGCGCCACCTACGGTAGTTTCCGTGTTGTTTATACATCATATTTTTTTTGGCGATTTTTAAAAAAAACGTTTAAAATAAAAATTCCTGTTTTTCTGTCATTTTTACGTAAAAAAGGCATACCTTCTAAATGTCGCTACGAGTAACCGTTTTCGAGATATTTGGTTTTAAAGCATTTAATGCAACCAATTTAAATTATGATTTAGCATTTAGGGATATACGATTGTTGTATCCAAATCTAGTTGGTTTGTGTCAATTAGGTACTCTTTAAATGTCATACCTAAAAATTTAGTTGTGCTAATGAATGCAATTTAAAGATTGTTGTACATAAATCTAGGTGACTTGTGTCAATTAGGTATTATTGTATTGTTGGCTGGATTTAGATAATCACTGAATTTTTAAATTTGTTTGGATTAATCATGCCTCGTCACAACAACTTTTCAAACAGTGAAATGCGAGATATGGTACGCATCTACGTACAAGAAAATTGTTGTGGTAGACGTGCCCGCCGTACATATCTACGATTATATCCCAACAGGGCCCTACCAAACCATCAAACATTTAAAAACATCTATGACAGATTAGGAGAAAGTGGCGAGTTCCGTCCCAAGAGCCACAAAAAGAATTACCGCCGATCAGGAGGATGAAATTTTAGTTCGAATTGCTGAAGATCCTGAACACGGCGATTGTCTGCAATTACTGGAGTAAGTAAATCTTCCATATTTAGAATACTTCACAAAGAAGATTTGAGACCATTTCATTTTATCGCAGAATTTGTTACCTAGGGATCTTCCCGCACGTGTAGAATTTTCACAATTTATTCAAAATAAACAAACAATAAATCGTAATTTTATCGAAAATGTTTTATTTACGGATGAAGCAACTTTCACCCGAAGAGGAGTATTTAACTGGAGAAACTCCCATTACTGGGATGTGGAAAATCAACATACACCTAGGGAATCACATTTTCAACAAGAATTCAAAATTAATGTTTGGTGTGGAATTAGGGGAGATCAGTTACTGGGGCCATATGAATTACCACCAAACTTAAATGGTGCTTCATATCTGAACTTCTTGCAAACAGAACTTTATGATGAAATGGATACATGGCCCAGAAACATAAGACAGAATTTATGGTTTATGCAGGATAGAGCTTCACCTCACTATTCTCTTGAAGTCTGCAATTATTTAAATTTGCAGTTACCTTATAGGTGGATTGGAAGGGGAAGTGAATTTCGATGGCCAGCTCGTAGCCCTGATTTCAATCCTATGGATTTTTACTTTTGGGGACATATGAAGACATTGGTTTGTGCGGCTCATTCTGCGGCAAATGTTAGAATGTGGTTACGGAATAAGTTTGATGGACGATGGATTGGTCGGTGGGGTGCAAATCCATTGCTTCCGAGATCCCCCGATTTAACAAATATCGATTTTTATTTGTGGTCTCGATTGAAACAAATGGTATACCGTAGGCCTTGAGATAATAACACTGATCTGTTAAATTACCGCATTAGGGAAGATGTTCAGTCAATCTTCTTACAAGAAGTTAGAAATAGTTACAAAGAGCTTTGCACTCGCCTTCAAATATGCGTGGAGTACGGTGAGACACGTTTGAATAATATTTTTTTTTTTTAGTTTGTTTTAGTTTTCCTGATAAATTTTTTCAATGCTGTTAAAAATAAAAATAGTTTAATATAATTCCGTGTACAATTAGCTCTCTTATTTAATAATTTTTATAAGAAAATAATTTTTATTTTACCGTAAGTTTTACCGCATGATGCCACTTGATACTTATAAATTTTTTTTAAAAAAGTTGAATCAGGTAGATTTATCCACAAATTGTTCAAACAACTTTTCTTAGTGACAGTTTTTCATATCTTTAAAATTGAACGTAATTTACTCTCTTAGAAGGAATCAATTCATAAAACATATTACTGACATTGACACTTGCCCTTTTGATGTTCGTAAATAGTAACAGTCAATACTTTTTATAAATTTATATATCAATAAGGTTTTTAAAATTAAAAAAAAAACCGCTGCCAATTATTTGGGGATCAGAACTTCCTCACCGTAGTAAAACGCGACGTGTGATGGAGTTTATAATAAAAGTAGTTTTTAACGTTTCAAAAAAGTCACATATTTTGACGTTTAAAAAAAGTCATATTTTGACGTTTAAAAAAAACTCGATGTATGGTGGAGTTTGTAATAAAAGTAATTTTTAACGTTTCAAAAAAGTCACATTGGTGGAATGTCACTAATGCATTTTTTTTTAAAAAGTAAGTTTTCACGTTTCAAAAAAGTCGCATTGGTGGAATGTCACTAATATTTTTTTTTGAAACAGTAATTTTTGAAGTTTCAAAAAAGTTGCATTGGTCGAATGTCATTAATACATTTTTTTTGACATTTCAAATTGACGTTTCAAAAAAGTCACATTCGTGGAATATCACTAATATTTTAAAATTGAAATATCAAAAAAAAATTGACATTTAAAATTGACATTTCAAAAATGTCACTAATATTTTTTTGACATTTCAAGTTTTAAAAACCGATTTTGTTCATCAACGAACTCAATCCTTTCTTGACCTCTAGAATGTGTGTACCAAATTTGAAAGCTTTATCTCGAAAACTGTAGCTCCTATCGCGAACCAGACAGACAGACACACGACAGAACATTTTTTGTCTGAAATTTTGTGTACCGTCACAATTCGTCGAGATTCGTCCAGAAATGCAATAAAGATTTTCAAAATTTTTTTCACGAAAACATACCTACTCACTTTGAGTAGTGAGGAAGCAATAATGCTTTCTATTTTATTTTAAGAAACAGCAATATATTAAAAACTTTCTTTTCCCGAAAAATTGAATATTTGGGCAATATAAGAATGATATCAGTTACAGTACGTTTTTTAAAATCCAGACCTGCAATGTGATTTTGGTATTTTTGGAGTATTGTCAAGTAAAACGAATAAAATATACGTAACAGACATGAACCAATTATACAAGGTGGCTCAAAAGTTATGACCTAAGAAAGATTGAGCCAAAACCAATAGTACGCCCTGTACCTCTGTAATAAAGGACGATGGACCCATTAATGATGGGATATGAAACTGCCAAAGTACCTACCTTCTATCCACAGTTAACGTAAGGAAATTTAAGTTCGAAACATCCTGTGTGAACAAAATTATGTAAATTGTCCATTTTTTTGCTCGGATATTAGATATATTTTGTTAATAAAACAAGTCTAGTTTTCACATAAAATAAATATTTGGACTGGAATTATTGGTCGGCATATAATTGGTCCCTCTAAATATTTATTCCGTTTGAATGAAACTGTATCCGCCATTGCTGCCTTTCCTCAGCCCTGTAAGTTGAATCAATTAATTTTAAATAACAAACCATTTTCCATTCAGATAGAAATCCAATTCCCAATGGCAACGTCTGACTGCAACAAGACGGAACACGACTGCATTATAGACAGAATGTTCTGGATTATTTGAATCAAAAATATCCACAAAATGCATTAGAAAAAGGAATTCTGTTGAATGGCCACCACGATCTCAGGATATGACCCCTCTAGATTTTAAAATTCATCAAAATCTTAAAGTGAGCACTGTGCAAATAATATCCTTTAGTTCCTTGGAAAGATCAATAAAGATTGCTGAACTGATTTTAGTCAAACTGCTACTAAAATTCATGGATTTCCATTTAAAAAACAGAGTTGATTTTTACTTGTAGTTAAATCAGAAGCGATAAACAGGGTGAAGAGTCTTCGTATGCCCCCATAAATATTTTGAATTAACAATTTCGATAAGTTGGCTATAGAATAAAAAGCAAAACAATAAAGCAAATTCTGTACATAAAATCATTATCGCTTTTTCTAACTTACTATGCAAGTCATGAGATTTTATAAAATAAAATAAAATTTCGTAAAAAATTATGTATAGAAGGTCTTTTCCTATAGAAATTAATGAGAGAGTTTTTGTGTGTTATCTAGTGTCTAGTAACATAGTTTTTGAAAATATATAAAAAAACTATCGAATTTCAACACCGAAACGATGTTTTTATATGAAATTAGTCTTTCATTTCGACAAGGAATCTTCCATTTCAGTTATGCCGCTCATTTCAGGAACACCCTGTACATATAAGTAAAAACTTAAATTATCACAATGTATAATTCACAGTTTGCTGAACAGGATATTACAAAAAACATAATAATAAAAATATATTGAATTATAACATTTTCAATCGTTATTCAAACGGAATAATTCTATCATTATGCCAAATTATTTTATGGTAATGTATCTAATATGTAAATTTCAGTAATTTAAACTATGATGGCAAATAATGGTATTCGGTATTAGAAATTGCAGAGTTTCTTTATTTGGTAATTAATGATTTATGCAAGGTCCCCGATCAAGTTTGCGGTTGAGAATAAATGTTGGTTATTTGGATATGTTCTGGGAATGGCAGCCATGTAATTATATCCATCGGTATGGGTGAATACCTGGGCCAGGATGACTTTTAACGCAATTTCAAAGTGGCATATCTCTGATATGGGTCGAGGGAAATGCCTTTTGTTCGAAATCGCCGGGACCTGCCATCATAATGTGCTGGATGTACTTACTACTACAGCTCGATTACTATATTACAATATTCTTGTTTACTTTCGCTTTATAAATCTCACATAATCTATACTTTTCTTATCACACGGATAAATAGCAAATTAAATTTGAGGCTATAAATACAAAAAGAATATTAATTATTTTTTCTACTACCAGTGTCAAAATTACAACACTTTACTGTTAAAAGTACGTTATTTCTGCATGCCGCACAGTGGGTCAGAATTAATTTTTAGCAGGACAGAACCTAATTTTGTAAAAATTAATTTTGGGAAAACTCCTTTATTAGTATCTACAGAAATGGTCAGTGCATAACGACATTAATATGAGAATTCCTAAAAACAACCCTTCTTAGCTGTGCAGCATTTTTGAAATAAAACACAGACGTAAATATCAACTTCGGTATATTGTTCTTTCGACATTACTTAACAAGATACAAGCAAAAAATATGCTCTATTTCAAGGTTTTTTTTAAACTATACCAATAATTGAGAAGACTACCAAAATAAAATGTGATTTCCCTTAAAATGTAATGGATATTCTGTTACAGCCGAGCTTTAGTAGCATGCGAGGTAGCATGTTTGCACTCTATTAGTATTAATTACAGCCCGGCATCATCGAGGCATACTGCGAATAAGAAGTCTTAACATGTCTTGTGGAAAATTGCTCCATTCTTCCAGAAGAATCTCAGCCAACTCATAAAGAGTCTGAGGTGCAGCAGGACGCTTCCTAATACGCCTGTCGAGTAAATCACTAATGTGCTTGGTGGAATTTAGATCTGGACTCATGGCTAGCCACTTCATCACTTAGATTTCTTTTTCTCGGAGAAAACGTCTCGTGAAATTTGAAATATGGATCCTTCAATTATCTTGTTGTAGGATGAATCCATCGCCAAAATTGTTTGTAAATGGTACCATATGCTCTTAAAGAATTGTCTCTACATAAATTTGTGAGTTGACACGTTGGGGAACGACAACCACATCGGTGCGACCGTCTATACATTTGTCACCCCAAATCATGACCAATCAACCTCCAAGTCTGTCAACTTCTTGTATACACTGGGAGTATATGGCTCCGCAGGACGTCTGTACACTTGTACATGACCATCACAATGAGATAGAGTAAACCGCGACTAGTTCGTAAAAAGCACACAACTCCAGTGTCGAAATTGCTATTATTCATGTTCGCGGGCAAAGTTTTGACTGTTAAGTTTGTGATCCTTGCTCAAGCGAGGAATTCGCACAGGCCTGCGAGAAGTCCAGACTGGCTTCTTTCAGTTTTCTTATAACCGTCTGATCAGAAATTGTCACACCGCACCAGATTTTGTAGTCAACGAGCAGTAGAAGGTCGACGGCGTAGACCAGACTTGACATTTTATCTGTCGTCCAGATAGGTAATTTTTATTCTACGGCCCTGTCCATTTTTTCTGGAATATCTATTCATTCTAGGTACCTATACCACGTTGTACAGATAACAGATGGACTCGCTTTGACTGGTTTGCCACATATAATATAGACCGACCATCTTCAATATCATTTAAAGAACGTATTTTGGATTCACTCGCACCCACAAGCAGTGAAATTATCTAAACTGACATTTATTGATCCAAATAGTTACGTTGACTAGTAACGGATGTTTGTTTTGTGAACAAAAATCACTTTGTTTTCAGACATTTTTACATTTAAGCATCTATAAAGCAAAAGAGATCACCGTAATACCTTTTGAACGTCACCAATAACAATCTAGACAGAAATATAGCAAGAAAATTGCTGTCAACCATTTTTTTAAAACGATTTAGTGTACCCCTAAATTTGCGGATCAGTGTATTATTAGCAATTTTCATTTCTTCATCAATGCAATCTTGCACATACCCTTTTGAAACCGTCAAAGATTTCCATTCTCTATGACGTTTAAGTCTTAAGATATCAGCTCTCAAGAAAAGAGACAAGTAAAAGTGAGCACCTTCTGAAACTGTAACCATTGCTGCATTTAGTAGTTTAAAAAACGATGAAATAACATTCGGGATTATGGCAAATGAATTTACTCCAACTACCTGAACTTTGCATTTTCTGTTTCTATACAGAAGAAATAATCTCGGAATTTGTGCTGTGTTGGACGAAATGACATATACCTGGACGAAATGTCAGCTGGATTAAAATGTTCGTTGTCGTTGGGTATTGTAAATGTTCTTGTATTTTTATTACGGAGTCCGCAATCTTGACAATCATAAGACTCTTTGTCTTCGACGTCATTTATTCTCATTTTAAAAAGTTCATCTCGATGACAGGCATTTGACAATCCCATTATCATGGCTGCTTTCATTAGCAAAAACTTTTCCTCATGGGCATCAAGCAAAAAAGCGGTAACTTTGTCTCTTGTTAAAAAGCTTTGCTTTTTTAGGGTTATAACCAGCACTTCATCTTTTAGGAAAGCTTTTCCTTTATATCTATATTTTCCTTGAGAGCCAAAGTCGATTTTATCATGGAATATTTTGACAGGGTTGACGACTTTAAACATTTGCATTTTTCACCTAAATAAGTAAGAACAACTGGTTCCACTATCTTAAAGATGCAAAAAAACAGAAAGAATAATGTATCCAGTGGCGTAGATCGTAGATACTGTGGGAGTAGTGGATTTAAAAGGTATTTTGAAGAATTGAAAACAAAGTGTTATCAATAATATTATATTTCATTTAATTCGATAACAGCATTAAGTTTGATAACACAATATAGTTTTTGTTCCCAAAGCATCTCCAATTTTGTTTCTTTATGCATAAAGAGATTTTTGCGAACACATTTTTTTTACTAAAATAATTGTAGACCAAAAATAATGTCATTTTTTATTTTAGTCAGTGACGTACTACAATTTTTTTTGAAAAATATGCTACTACATTCAGTATCTACGCCATTGGACATTATTTTTTATATTCCATTTTAAAATAAACTGTCTTACACCACATCCCAAACAAAAGCTGAGGAAAAAATATCTTCTATCTGCTTTAAAGTTGTTGATCATCTCGGTGGTGTGAGGGACAGAAAAAATTCATATTCGTATTATAATTGATTACGCAACAGGTATTTGGCCGGAATACCTGATCTCGGAATTTTGGGGTCAGAATTCCGGCAGGTGTAAGATTTTCTTTTTAGCCAAATCGGCTGCATTTTCTGGCAACTGAAACACTCGTATTAAATCGGCAATTATCGATGGAACAATTAAGTTAATAAAGCAGCGACCACGTTATTATTTAAGTTCAGTTATCAATTGTGGGCGTGTGCGAGGACTATAAAAGCACTATGAACATTATGCGCCATATCCAGAGGCAAACTGTAAAGTGTGGACCTATAATAATAATGACACTGTTGATTTTACCAAGAAAGATAATTATTTATAGTAGTGAATATAACGCTCCTCTCGCAAAATATCAAGGGGGCTACTTACATGGAAGTATATTGTTATATATTCTTGTTTTTCATGTAATGAAATAAATACGACTTCTTATTTTTTAATTTCTCTAAACACACACAAACTATTTGCTTGATGACACATAATAAAATGATAAAATTTAAACAATTCGTGACATTTAGGTACAGGGAGTTTCCTTTAAAACTGACCACACACTTATTTTTGTTAATATTAATCGATTATAATTTTTCAAAAGACCGCCTTATGTAAAATTTTTCGTAGTTTTCAAATATGGAAATCCGGTCCCTTCTCGTGTATATTTAAAAAAAATAATTAGGGTACAGCAACAAATAGTTGATGAGGTTTTAACTAGAAAAATAGAAGATGGAAGATTGTCAGTAGTGGTACTTGTTTAACGAGTAATGTGCACATATGACGTATTTTAATATGATTTTCTTAAAGTGTACCTGTATCATTACGCATTTCGGTGCCTGACAGCCATAACGGATTAAGACACAAAACTAAGTTTTTACACGAAAAAAAGAGTGTCGTCATAAATACTACAATTGTATGGACTTTTACTTAAATCACGATACAAATAGGAACAACAACAAATTGTACTAAATTTCAAGAAGAAATTGTAGCAAAATTAAACTACAAATTATTAGGTTATTTGCAACATAAACTTGCAAAAATTTGTAGTAGAAAGAGCGACTGGCTCAATTTTGATGTTCAAATTTGTACTACAAAGTTAATAGTCATGAAGTATTGCAGAAGATGCCACTAAAACTTGTAACAATATTTACTATTTTATATTTGAAGCACGTTCAGGTTTTTGTCGACTATTATACTACAATGTTGTAAGATATATTGTGAACTTTTGTAGCAACATTTCCTACATATATCAGTGAAAAATTTAGTTATTATTATAATCATTATTTATAATAGTATATTTAGCATATCATAAATGGCAAGCAAGGGGATCTTTGACTACGAGGAAGTCATCGGTTATGTATAATTGAATCACTTGTTTGTGAAACATCATAAGTCAGAAAAACAAAACATTGAGAAAACTGAAGAGAACTGTTTTATACCTTTGGAAACTTAAGCCTATTAGTCAGTGACTTCTAAAGTTTCTCCAACAAACAGATATATTCTATTAATTAGTGGTGAGAGGTATGTGAAACTTCTCATATGGTCCAAATGCTACTATCCGACCGACATCATAGATGTCTCTGTGACGGATAGCGACTTGCGAAGCAAGTACCGAGAGAGGCGACCTCTAGCCCAAATGGACTAAACTACTGTTATTAAATATGATTTGAACGAAACAACTACTCAGCGGGCAAATACCCCGACCTGCATTGGATTATACCAATCAAATCATCATAGATCGGTTTTGAACTTGCCATACTAGGTTATGGAACAGACAAATGATGAAACCGGTCTATGTCTGGTTAGGAATTGACAAATGATGTTGGCTACCGATCCATCATGATTTGAAGGTACAATCCAATGCAGGTCGGGGTATTTGCCCGCTGAGTAGTTGTTTCGTTTAAATCATATTTAATATTCTATTAATGTTAAACACGGACACGGTTAAGCGCCTCACCAGAGGAACTATTAATTATTAGGGGTTTATTGTAAATTTTGTGACATGTTTGGTGTTATTTGTTTGCCTATTTGAGTTGCGTTAAAATGTTAATAAAACGAAACATTAGAAAAATAATTTTAATGTATTTCTGACTAAAATTTCCAAAAAACACTGTAAATTATTGATATTAACGGTCAAGAAAACGAAAAATATAATATATAAAAAACCATTATAATTTTCTGTAGAATATTTTTACCATTATATTTATTGAAATTTTATGCCATTAAATAAATGTGTCATTGAAAACAATAAATAAAAAAATGCTCTCATGGGTTGTTAATTAGTGTTTTTCGATTTATTACAACAAGACTTTTTAGTATTTATGTCTAGATCAGACGATAGGTGAGATAAATTACTTACAATGTGGAAAGTTGTAAGGATATCAAGTTTTTATGATAGTATATTGATATTACCACCTACTAGATGAAGAAGCTACATTTGACCAAATAATTTATTATAATGGTAAGCGGAGAAATCAAGATCACTTTCATCAAATGTGTGCCATATTATGCTCAAGAAAGACTCATCTAAATTTCATAAGATGTGTCACCTAGGCAAGCATGAAACGACCAAGTGTTATTAATGTATCAAAGTGCTATCTGATGGGGCAACAATTATAAATGTTTTAACAAATAATAATAAATGCATGTCGTTCATTAATTTGAGAAAACAGTGTTACTTTTACTTATCGTATCTGGTAATTATTATAGCAAAAATTAAGTAGTGCCAAATGTCAAAAGATAAAGAAAATATTAACGTAAATATACTGTAAAGGGCAATTTCAGTGAAATTATACTGCCTAATCAACTCAAGTGTCATCTGTCAAAGATTGACCAATGAAAATTCAAAAAGTTAGATTTTTTTGCCAATAAAAATGAGTTGTTTTCACTATTTTCATTTGTGGGTATTATCGAATATTTTACATAAAAATAAATTAATTTATTATACTACATAATTTTAATAATTTTATAATGTAATGCGTCATAAGTACTTATTTTTAGCTTACAAATGTAATGAAATACTAATATTGCTACAATTCTGTAGAAGAGTTCCTTCAGGAAGAACAATAGTAATGAAAGTGACAATAAAAGTTAAGGCTACAGTAGTTATAGTATTGATTATGTTTTTCTTTAATTGACCTAGAATAGTCTTATGATTTTCGCCATCTAACTGTAGTTAATTTTTAATAGAATTTACATTGTTGTTACTAGAAATTTTCATTAGTTGATGTTCCCCAACGCCAGCTTTCGCTAAAGTTGACATTAGAGATTGTCTTTTTAAGTGGTTGAATATCTATTTAACATCCAATTTGATTTGTTCAGCCGAATATTTTACCCATTATAATAATAATATAATAATAATGAAAAAAAATTTTTACGTTTTCAGAAAAATTTATGTTCGCTGTATCATCATACAGCTTAGACTAAAAACCATTGATTTCGTTTTTTCATTATTTAATACTAGCTGGTTACTTAGAAACCAATCATCAATTATCGGTTCAGTATTATTAGCAATAGATAATAGAGTGGTAAATTCTTGGTTGTTTTAAATTAATGTAGGTATTGTCGTCAGCGAAGAGAGTAAATTTAGGCACAGATATACATTTTGGTAAATCATTGATGTAAATAAGGAACAGTATTGGACCTAATACTGAACCTTGAGGTACACCAATATTTGTACCGATTAAATTTGATTTTAAATTGCGATATTCAACGAATTGGGATCTATCTTCAAGATAAGATTGTACCAAAAGTTTACTATATGTGGAAAATTTGTAAAAAGATAACTTATTTATCAAAATGTTTCGAGACACACAGTCAAGGGATTTGCTCAAATCCAGAAACTGTACATACAAAAACTCGCTTTCCTCGAAACCTTTATTTATTATATCTGTTAACGTGTTAATGGCTGTTGTGCTTTTTTTTGCTCTAAAACCAAATAGGCAGTTATAAACAGATTACAATTTTCAAAATAAAACGTAATTTGTAATTTCAGTATAATTTCAAAAATTTTGGCAAATACCGAAATAATGACGATTGGCCTATAATTAGCGGGATCATCAACCGAATCTTGTTCATGTAGAGGAATAACTTTTGACAATTTAAGAATTTTGGGAAAAACATTGTTTTTGATACACTGGTTAATTAATTTTGTTACCGGAATAAAAGTAATATGTTTAAAAGAATTTAAAATTTTAATATTCGTGTCATAAGGATCTTTACTTTGTACATTTTTTAGATTATTAATTACATCAAGAACCTGTGTGTAGGATACTTCTGAAAAATCGAATTCCCCGTCGAAGACACATATAATAGAATTATTTAAATAATGTTCGCTGTTATTTTGTAGGGGTGGTAAAGTATTTACTAGATCGAGAGGAACAGTTCCGAAATAATTATTAAAATCGTCTGGTGAAACGAGTTCTGACTGTTGAGAAAGCGGTTTGATTTTGTTAATTAAATTCCACATTGCCTTTGAAGAATTATTGTTTTTAGAAATATAATTATCATTAGCAGCTTTTCTAGTCTTATCTAATTCAGATATATAAGTTCTTTTTTTATCTGCTAATAATACATCAAATCATTCGAAGGAGAAGTTCTATACATATCTTGTAAAAAGTGAAGTGAATCCCTCATCCGCCTTAATTGTCAATAAGCCATTGGCTCTTTTATTTTACTCACTATTTTTTTCTGAAGATACGTAGGCAACCATATTCAGTATGTAATATTTAACAGTTTTTAATTTGATTTATCTGTGATCCTGTCAGGAGCGCTGCAGGGATCAAACCTTGACCCATTATACTTTTTACTGTTAATAGATGACCTTAACAATGTTGTCACTTCCTATGTTATTATTTATAGATGATTTGTGTGTTGTAGTTGTTTAGAACGCGCGATGACAAGTTTGATTAGAAATCTCTCTACCGTAGCGGTGAGTTCTAATTCCGCCACCGGTACTGGCAATGTCGGTGAGAATGGTTGTATATCAATGTTTTTAAGAGTTATCCTCTTCTAGACACTTCGGTTTGGGATATCGAGTGTTGTCTACTTTCTGTGATAGTGGTGTGTTAGAGGAAAAAGAAATTGGTGTTGAAAATTATTTTTAAAAATTTTATAAAAAAAAAAAAAAAAAAAAAAAAAAAAAAAAAAAAGGGAAAAAAAAAAAAAAAAAAAAAAAAAAAAAAATTTTTATTTTTTTTTAAAAAAATAAAAAAAAAAAAAGGAAAAAAAAAAAAAAAAAAAAAAAGGGGAATTTGGGGGGAAAAAACCCAAAAAAAAAAAAAAAAAAGGGGGAAAAAAGGAAAAAAAAATTAATTTTTTCACAAAAAAAAAAATTTTAAAAATTAAGCCACACAATTTTTAATTTTTTTTCCCTTTTTTTTTGGAAAAAAAATTTTTAAAAAAAATTTTTTTTTTCACAAAAAAAAAAAGGGGGGGGGGTTTTTCCTTGGGGGGAAAACCCCACAAAAGGGGGGGGGAAAAAAAAACGGGGGGGGGAGAAAAAAAAAAAAAAAATAATAAGGCGCAAAAAAAAAAAAAATTTAGAGGGGGAAAAAAAAACAGCCAGATTTTTCTCCCCGAAACCCTTAATAATTGTATACATTTTTATTTTTAAATTGATGAGAAATAATTCTGGATATAAAAGCAAATTTGCAATAATGAAATCACATCGAGCACACTGTACGTTTAGCTATTATCTTCACTTTAGTTATCTACTATCTACTGTATCTTCATTTACTATCTTCTAAAGTTAATAATGGAACAAGGACTAAACTCTTAAATTCCTAAAAACAACTTTTCTAACTTCTCTAAATATGTCAGAGCCAAACGTCAGTAATGCTTGTTTTTTTTTAATCTCATTAACGATTATCAAAATCAATAGATCATATTAGTTGTGACGTATTATAATTAATAATAATTATGCAACCTACGTGAAAGAGTTGTAACACTGGAACTTGACCCTTATGCTCATGAATATAAAGGCTTCATTTTTGACAGATATAGCACAGAATTTTTTCTCCTTTCAAAGAAATATTTAAGAACTTTTACCTGCCATCCACCATGCACAGAATATGTTAGAATATACACAAATATTGCGCATTACAGTAACTTTATTTTTATTATTATCAACAAAATTTCTATAGTGCACTGCATTGTATATATTCTAGCATATTTTGTGCATGGTGGATGATAAGTAAAAGGTCATAAATATTTCTTTGAAGGGAGAAAAAATTTTCTGTGCTATTTGTAACTGACAAAAAATGTCGCCGTTATGTTCATGAGCATAAGGTTCGAATTTCAGTGTTACATATACGCAATGAATGTGTCATAACTCTTTGACGTAGGTTGCATGTAACGTTACACTATATGATCCATTGCATCAGTTCAGAGAAAATTTCAAAATTTTCTTATATATAATATTGATGGAAAATATTCAGAACGAGGTTGTGATCGTAGTTGTTCTCTCACATAAACTTTCTCATGTCTAATATATTTGCACTGATATATGTGTGCATTATATGTATACCTCAGTTCTGTTCCTATTAAACATACATACCAACTAATTAATTTTTGACATATTATTATGTCGCTAATCATAATGCTAATTAATTTTAAAATATGAAAATACACAATCCTCGACCCATTGGCGAAAATATGTAATAAGAACTTGTTTCTGGAGTATTTCAAATCCTTTTATCACATAGAGGACAAATAATTTTGTCTCTCTGCCAAAGTTTTTTAATAAGTTCCTTCCAACAAAAGTTTCATATATAAATTAGAGCAGAACTGTTCTATTCTGGATAAGTTTCTATAAAGTTGATATATTAATTCTATCTTTATGTGTATGTAAATGTATGCCAACTTGGAAAAGAAAGCTATTGAGAAAACCAAAATAAATTTTATAATATAAACTTTTCTGGAACTTGTGGTGCTTATTGGGTTTAATATGATAAAACTAGAGGATATTTTTCGTCGATTATGTAGAAATTGTGTATTTGATCCTAGTATGGTATTGCCTAGGAGTGTGAATCTAATGAGATTTTCTGTTTTTCTTATCATACATTTTATATATGAGTCTAAACAAAAATTGATTTAATGAAATAAGTGATAGGCCTCTTGCACAAAGAAAAAAGATGCATGCGAAAAGAAAACAAAAGAAAAAAAGATTATAAATTAAAAATAAGATAGGTACATAAAAAAAATTAAGAAGGAAAAAAGGTGTATTGAAAAATTATAAAAAAAAATGAAATATAATAAATTAAAAAATAATTAAAAAAAAAAGGAAACATGCCGAACTGTTTGGTATAGTATCTTAGAACTATATAAACCACAATAAATAAGGCAAAGTAATAAATGTGTGTTTTAAAATATCATGTAAAATGATGTTATAAATCATAAATGTATACCGGGTTAACAGGATCATGGCACCCATCCTTTCTCTTTTAGTTTTGAAGATAATTGATTGAAATTTGGAATATCTTATATACATAACAAGCGGCACTTTTTGACATACAAGCAATTTTTTTTCACTTCGGGTTTCGGAAAGACACTAACTTTCGTTTTTTAAATGGAACACCCTGTATATTATTGCATTTTTGAATTCTGCATAATTTTCTGAATTCGACGATACCAAATAAGTGACATTTTAAACGTCAATATTTTTTATAATATAATTTTTAGTTTTTCACTTAAGTGTGCCATGATTTATTCTAAATGACCCGTGTAATGCTAGAAAAATCGAAATCCCGTCAAAAATACTAAATTATGTGATTTATGAGCAAATAAAGTTCATCAAAATGGTTTTTGGGGAAAAATTCAATTTTTTCAAATGGAACCATATTGGTACCGTGCGTACGATTTATTAGTACTATTAATAAGGAATTTATTCATATGTCGTATTAAAATGTGCGTTAAATACAAATAAAATTACATCTAAAAGAAAATAAGAAAATACAATTTTGTTCTAATTAAATGTTAAGAAGTAACTAAGGTGGCTTTGAAAACAATTAAATATTTAGCATGTCAAACATTTGTTGGTTTACCAGTGTTTTTATTGTGTCTTTAAAAATTGTTTAAAATTCGTGTTAATTGTGTTCAAAATGCCGCAAATTTATACAAGAAATGAAGTTGACATGTTAATTATTTATGGGAAATGTAGAAAAATTACCGTGGCGGCTAGACACCTTTATGCCAAACGATATTCTGATAGACAGTGTCCAGCGAGAAATTATATTTTCATCGTCTTGAAAATCAATTCCGAAGTGAGTCCAACAAGGATCTCGAAGAAAATTTCATTCTTGACGAAGGAACGTAAATTAATGTTTTGGCTCGAGTAGAAGTTGATAAGACTGTTTCTTTAAGGCAAATTGGGTTTGAATTGGAAATCCGTCACCAAACAGTAAGCCGAATTTTGCACAAATACCACTATAAATCTTTTAAATACCAATTGCAGCAGCACTTGTACGAAAATGATTACGAACGTAGAATGGATTATTGCAATTGGATTTTGCAGAATAACGTGCAGCCAAACAATGATTTTTTTGGGAATAATTTCATTTTCGGACGAGTCTAGGTTTACAAATTTGGGATTATTTAACCGATTAAATACAAAATATTGGTCAAAAGAAAATCAAAATTTATTACGGGAGGGTAACTTTCAAGTGCGGTTCGGTTTCAATGTTTGGCTTAGAATAATCGGAAGTAGAATCAGTGGTCCAATAATATTTGAAGGACCCCTGACTGGTGCCAGATACTTGAGATTTCTGCAAAATGAAATTTAGAAGAGTTTAGCTGAATTACCTTTCCATTTACGACAGGGGATGTATTTCCAACAAGATGGCGCTCCTCCCCATAATTCAAGGATGGTAATTGATTACCTTCAACGGAGATTCGGAGAAAACGTAATCTCGACAAATGGTCCTGTGAGGTGGCCTCCAAGGTCACCTGATTTAACACCCCTTGATTTATTTTCTTGGGGTTATTTAAAAAATATTGTCTGCGCAACCGCGGTTACATCCCGTGAAGACCTGGAGTTACGAGTAAGACGCGGAATTAATAGCATAACGGCCAAGCAATTGGCGAACGTTCTTCGAGAAACAGCTATGCGAGTTCAGAAATGCATTGACGTTAATGGACAGCATTTTGAATAACAGTTGTAATGTTTTGTGTTCATTTTTTTGTATTCCAAAGCCACCTTATATATAACAAGGTAATTAGAACAAAATTGTATTTTTTTATTTTCTCTTAGCTGTAATTTTGTTTATATTTTCGCACATTTTAATACCATATATAAACAAATTTCTTATTAATAGTACTAATAAATGGTATCACGGTACAAATATGGTTCCATTTGAAAAAATTGAGTTTTTCCCCAAAAACCATTTCGATGAACTTTATTTGCTCATAAATCACGTAATTTAGAATTTTTGACGGGATTTCGATTTTCTTTAGCATTACACGGGTCATTTAGAATAAATTGGCATCATCATAGGCACACTTAAATGGAAAAATAAAAATTATATTATAAAAAATATTGACGTTTGAAATGTCTTTTATTTGGTATCGTTGGATTCTAAAGTTATAGAATTCAAAAATGCAATAATATCAGGCGTTCCTTAAAATCAGTTAGGTCCAGCGAACTCAGAAAAATTACTGTATGTCAATATTTGTATATAGGATATCTCAAATTTCAATCAAATCTTCACAGAGGGGTCTGGGGGTGGCCCCGAAAAAAAATGTAATCATACTAAAAATTTATTGTGAAATTTTAAGTGAAGTAATTATAATGATCATTCTCCTAATTATGTTTGGCTCGATATGTGAAAATACAAACCCTGGTGCTTCCTCCATTTTATTGGTCGTCTGCCTCGAGATTCTATCACCTCAACTCGCACTAACTTCGACGCCACTGGTTGTTTTTGTTGATAGCTTTTGTGTACAGTTTTCCCTGGCAAGTTTGAGGTCGGTACTTTCAATTATCACTGATTATTTAAAAAGCTTGTTTAATGTTATACTCTTAAAGCATCGTAGGGTGTTTAGGAAGAATTTTAGAAAAAAAAAATTATTCTTATTTTCTTGATTCTTTTTCCGAGAGAAATTCACGGTTACCGATATTTTCGCCACTGGTTAATGGTAGAGCGTGATACAATCACATCTTAAGGCATTCTATCTAAGTGTACTGCGTGTCAAATTTGGTTTAAATGACTGCACTAGAGATTGATAATATAAAAGAACCAATATTTTTTTGAATTTTCAGCACCTTATATCTTCAAAACGAAAAATTTTTGTGTACCTTTTTATATGAACTTTTTTCTTAAAAATCTTTTTCAAAAAAATATTTGATAGTGTTACTTGGGATAGTTGCGTTAAAACAGACATACAAATCAAATATGTAAATAAATACCTCTGATGACGGTTTAATAAACCGAAACGTTAGAAAAAAAATAAAAATACGTGTATGTAGTAAATAATATGTCCGAAAATCTCAAGAAACATTGTCAGATATTATTTCATATTATTTAACTATATAAATGAAATATGCTGTCAATGGCAACACAATGTAATCGCGCTGTACCAATGAGATGAGAAAGATGAAGTTGCAATAGTACCTGTGTTAGCGTTGTTTACCAGTAGTGAAGTGAGCTGGGGCGATAAAAAATCGTCTGCTTACCGTCAGGTTCTCTAAACAAGGGTGCACAATGCCAAAACCCAAAAATAAATAATAAATTCACATGCAACTCTCCCTTTTCAATAAGAAATGGCAGTCAAATAAGTCAAAACCATACAAGCATATAGTTTTACACTAATAACTCTAATATATTAAAAAAAGATGTTCCTATTCTGTTTTAAAACTCTTACAATCTCATGTTAATAGCTGTACATATTTCAAAAAATTAGCTACTTTATTGAAAGCTATCCAAAGGAACATTATCATCTTTTGACAGTTGTTTTGTTTATTTTGATTGAATGCTAATGAATAACATTATATTCAGAAGATGGAACAATAGAAAAAAGGTTTATGGGAAAATACTTGAATTACCATTTTATTTTATTCCCCCTATACTTGGGCTTCTATCATTAAATATTATGCTATAGATATTCAGAACATATTAAAACGCATTATTTTTATAAATTTATAATAAAATAAATTAAAAACGATTTAATAATTAACCCATCAACATTTTGAAAGAAACATAAATAAAACAAATATTTAAGTTTTGGTCCCGTTGAAGAAAAGAATTTTTTTTTAGAAAATACATTTTGTTTGTGTGAACGCTCATATTCTAGAATTTAAACGGATTTCAAATTCCCAATAGTGAAAAGTTGTAGAGATGTTAATATCGGCCAAACAATATAAGGTTCATCTAATTGAATATACCGGACGACACAGCATAATGGCCTCCCCCTATATTTTCTTAATTTTCAAAACTGTCAAAACGAAATTTGAAGAGTACCAACTACCGTTTAAAATGTATTTTTGGACATATCAAGCAATATGTTAGCATTTCCGATTTAGCCTGAAATTACAAAAGAATCAGTGCGCATGCTTTTCCCAGAGCCATCATGTTTTTTTCTTTAATGCTGCATTAAGTCACTTGTACACTCTCTGGTCATTATAGCAACCATGTCTCCCAACGTGATAAAATAGCTTGTAGTGGCAGTGGGATATCGGGACAGGCTATACAAAACTATTTTACAAGTTTTGTGACTCTCAAAAAAATCTATTTTGTATTTGCAATTAGCGTGTCTACCCCTGTGTATTTCTTTAAAATTTCTTCTGCTACCAATTATAGTTCGTGGACCATATATGTTATATGTATTAAATGTGGAAAGACAGATATTAGCAACAGGCCAGCTTTAAGCATATACCGTGCTGGATTAAGACATGTGAACTAGCAATACCCATTGCTTTCAACAATATTACAACAGTATTCCGTACATTTCTACTACTAGCAAGTAAAAATGCAGGCGAGGATCCACCATGATCTAGAATTCGTGCTATCAAAGTTACAATATGATTGGCTGTTGCGTCCGTCATTTCGTCTACGGTTATCAAATTTTTTTTTTTTGTTTTAATATCTCTCCAATTCTTTTTAGTATCGCTTTCCAAAAGGATGTTAATTTTCGACGTGCGATCATCCTTTACCTACTTGATGCAATGCAATATCCATTCGTATGTTTCACATGAAACCATATGTAATATGGTTTCATTCTGGATGTCATAATCCTTATTATGAACTATCCTAAAACACTTTTGAATACCTAGAAATGACATGAAGGATTTGGGATTTGAATGTTACAAATATTGTTCAAAATGGCACCATCACAAAAAATATATTCTCTTGCACGCACACTTTCGTTGTTCATTACATTCCTCAGCATTTGTGGCTGTTAAAAGCTCTTCTTTTTCCACCGTCGAGATTCACTATAGTCATGACAGTAGTTTTGTGACCTGTACCATGATATAACTACAGAAAAAATCTAATAGGATTAGATCAGCTGACTAGGCAGGACTGATCTAATGAGAGACGGTTTGTAATATGCTGTGGGCCGTAGGTTTCATCCAAATAATTTGTTACATCGCGGGTGTTAAGGGGTGGTGCTCCGCCTTTCTAGAAATGCAACAATGGTATTGTGCTCGACGAATCTGTTCGATTTCTTGCCAAATTTAATTTTGTAAAAATCTATGACACCTATGTCCTGTCGGCGTACCTTGGGGAATAATATTGGTCTAATGCTTCTGGTTGCATAAAGGCTGGCCCACAAATTTATCTTTTTACTTTCTTACTATTTTCCGAATAATGTCTGTCGGTGCGTGTGTGTGTGTGTGTGTGTGTGTATGTGTGTATCCGCGATAACTCAAAAAATACTAATGGGAGACTTCCCAAATTTGGCAGTTAAGATTGTCAACAACATTTTAGTTGACACATTAAATTTGGTGAATGTGGTACTACCAGAAGAGATACAAAGAATGAAAGAAGAAAAAAGGTACAATTTCGGGAAAAAAATTAAATTTTGTATTGCATTTCTGGACGAATCTCGACGAATTATAATGAAAAAACATAACTTTATGGAAAAAAATCTGTCTGCATGTCTGTAGTATCGCGATAGCAGCCACAGTTTTTGAGATTAAGCTTTCAAATTGCGTACACATCTTCTAAAGGCCGAAGACAATGATAAATTCGCTGATGAGCAAAAGTGGCTAGCTGAAAGGAGGTCCATGGGACCCAAACTTTTTTGTATTTGCCTTTACAAAAAAAATGTATTCCTGATGGAAGATTTCAAATCATGTCTACAATATCAAGCCAACGAAATATATTTTCTATGTACTTAAATAAAGCTGACGTAAATTATTTTACACATTTGATCTCATAAAATGGGGTTAGGATAAATTTAACAGTTTGACATTTGAAAGGTCTAATTTAGTTACAAAAATGTCAATGGCAATAGGAAGAAATTATTAAAATATATGACATAAATTATTATTGACAGTATCGAATACGCTGATAATTAATTATTTAAAAATTTTAATGAAATATTTCAAGGTACACTATTAAAATTTAATTAAGGTAAGTGAAGAATTAAATAGAATGATTTTTTTCATCAGGATTATATATACTGGTATAAGAAAATTATGTGCTGGCCACATCAGATATTTTGAGAGTTATCTTGTCTCAATAATCTTTGATATTCTTGGAACCAGTACCTCACATTCTGACGGTTGAACATAGCATTATTTGTGAAACGAGATTCATCGGAAAAAAGGACATTTGAGACAAAATTCTCTTTGATAGTTAATAACTAACCAGTTGCAAAACTCGATTCGTCTTATCGAGTCTTCACAAATGTACAAATGTGGGTGAAGCTTATATGTTAAGGAATGATATTTATGTTTCTTCAAAATTTTTCTTAGTCTTCCTACCTGATCCCAATCCTTGGCTATTCTTTTAACGGAAACTATTAGATTGTGATTGCCTGTTCCCAGTACCTGTATTAATTCCCAACACTTCATTTATGATGCATTATTGTCTTTAGCACATTTTTGCCACTGATGTTTTAGATAATTTTATCCGATGTTCTGACAAAATTTTTGCAATATTATTTAAAACCAAATTTGATATCGACCAAGACGATTATGATTGCCACTACATTTGTTGTGAACGTATCTTTATTTTTTTTTAATTTGCTTTTTGTATTTTAGTGATATTTAATGGCATAATTCCACTTTAAAGAGCTTTTATTCAAAAGTGTAATATAACATTCCTCTCGTGTTCGTAAATACTTACTGTGTTGTGCGGAGCAATGTATACACAAACCCTGTACTTCCAATGAAGTTGTCAAGGAAACGTTAAAAGAGTAATAACAATTTTCGAGTTCAACTTTAATCTTTTTTGCTAATGTTTATCGCTGAGGTTATTGTGTTCGGTAATGGCTAGGGTTAATAATAAACGAAAATAACCTGGCTATTTGTTTTTATCTCTTGCCCACGGTGCAGTGTTAAAAGTAGAGTGGTATAATTAAATGGACATATAAAGAAAAAAATAATGACCTTTATTTATTCTACGTATCTATTTATTATATTAAAAACCATCAAACACTGTTCATACGGGTTTGTATATTTATTGATATTAAATTTGTTTTCCACATAAATAGAAGTTTGACTTCTACTTTTAAAAAATAAAGCAAAATTTTTAAATTTTTGCATCATAAAAAATTTATATTTTCTAATAATGTTCGTTTGTGATGTAGTGATGGTATCGTCTAAGGAGGTTTGGTTTTTACAACCTGAATTTTGTATAAAATGAAAGTTTATATAATTATGTTTCAAAATCCCGAAGCGTTTAAAAATCGTCATGTGCGAAAGGTACTAAAGTTAAAAACAAGTTAAACGTGTAGTGGCAAAAAAGAGAAAAATTGCAATTTTTTGATACATTTTTCAGAAAAGGTTTTGTGAAGCAAATATTTTTTATAATTTTCAAATATATTATACGAGAGAACAAAGTTTAAAATGGCAATATTTTGGTTTGAAATACTTCAAACCCTAATTCAATCTAGACAATTTTTGCCCCCCTCGTATTATCTCCGAAACGAAAGCCTAAATAAAAATTTTGACTCTCAAGAAAAGTTTACCATTTTTGAACATACTGACGTAAAATTTACAATTATATGACTAAAATAATAAATAAGTTATACAACTAAATTCAATGTGATGCAAATTTTCTGTGATCCATTTGCAGTCGTGTCTTAGGCGTCCCCATTTCAACAACACATCTTGCATCCACTTTTGCTTGTAACACTCCGTTACGTTTCGACATTAATAATAATAAACACCACAGATAATACAACCCCCTGTATCTCTAAACTGACGTTGTGCGAGAGGGGGCTACACATTTAGAGACAACGGACCCACATCCAATATCCGAAGATACTACGATTAATCTCCCTCACAGAAAAATCCCACTGCCACGGCCGGGATTCGAACCCGGGACATTTGGGTGAGAGTCAAGTGTTCTTGCTTCTCGACCTTCAGTCCTACTCTCGACATTCGTTTCGACATTATATGGTAATTTTTCATGATTTTTGAATATCCTGTTATCTTGTTTAGACTGATACTTTTTTTAAATATTTGTGTGCTGTACTACAATATAAAAACTTCATTTATCTTATAAATAAAACATTTCATCATTATCATCTTATTTATTTTCTCTTTCTCTGCAGAAGTATCAATTCATATTATTTTCTGTAAAGTCATTGATGATTTACGCTCGACCTACCTGATTGCATTGAAAGCCGTAGAAGTGTTGGTCATTAAATGGTACTGCAATATATTTTTTGTTCCTTTCCAGCATCGAACTCTGATGAAAAAGTTTACTATTCGGCCTTTTATTTAGTGTATTATTCCTGGAATTGAGAATATTTCATTTATTACGGGCAATGGTGTTTAAATACTCAAGAACTATTAGGCTCTTAACGAATGCATATTATCTACGATCTAGGAATCCTATTATTTTGTTCACTATACAAAACGGAAGAATTTCAACTAATACATTACAAACCTTGTTAAAGTTGCATAGTAAGAACGGCATCGGCATCATCACTTAAATTTTATGTAGGGTAACCATATAATTATTGGTAGGGCGACCGAATTGAATCATATATAATTTCCAGTGAATAGAAGGATAATAAAGTGTTTCAATAAGAGCGCAATATTTCAAGGTTCAATAAAACATGGTTTTCTGTAGCAAAGTATTGAAATATTTATTGAGTTATAATGTAGACATTTGGGAGTTATGCATGTAATAACACATCTGGTAAATGACAGCCACGGCTTTGTTGGCACATGCGTACACTTTTGGCGAAATTTTGAATAACGGTGTTGCATACATGTGGCGGTACTTCGTTGATATAGCGTCTAATTTCGATCTTCAATGCTTCGGAGCTCGCATTTTGGCATAAACCTGTGATTTCAGATAACCCCACAGCCTAATGTCCAAAGGTGTTAAATCGTAAGAGCGTGGCGGCCAATTCTGGTCACCAAACCGAGAGATGACTCGACCAGGAAAAGACTCGTGCAAGACCGTCAATGTTTCACGGGAGGTATGGCAAATGGCACCGTCCTGCTGAAAACACATGTCGTCGAGAGCAATATCTTCCAATTGAGGCACACAAAATTAAGTTATCATAGCACGATAACGTTCGCCTTTCACCGTTAGTGCATTAATTGCCTCGTCTTCGAAGAAAAACGGCGCAATAATTCTTCCAGACCACAATGCACACCAAACAGTGACAAGTTTTGGATGCATTGCATTCTCATGAATCATTCGTGGATTTTCTGAGACCCAAATGCGGCAGTGTTGCCTATTAACGAAGTGAAAATGGGCCTCATCACTGAAATTGATTTTGTCCGCAAAATCGGCATTCAGTTCTTATTGTTCAAGCATCTACTTGGTGACCTCTTTTCGCTGTACATGGTCTGTTGGCAGAAGTTGTTGAGTCAATTGAACTTTGTAGGCATGGAGATGCAAATCTTTAGTGAGAATACGCTGAAGAGTGACTGTTGTAACGTCCAATTCTTGTGCACGATGACGAATCGACGTCCTTAGACCCTCAGCCATACTCTTGCGAACTATTTTATTCTGAACTATCTCTACGAGCTGGTGTCGTGTGTTTCACCGAACCAGTACTTTCGAATTTTTTGATTATTATTTTCACAGCAGATGAATGAGGAACATTATTTCGACCGAAACCAATCTTAGGCAAGATACATAAACCAGGAAAGTCGGTACGTCCTATTGTTTCAGCAATCGGATCGCCGACTTACCACCTATCAAAATGGTTAACAGAAGAGTTCGAAAATTTACCTATTACACCACCTAGTTTCTCTGTGATTAGTTCTAACGATTTCATTAATAAGGTGAAAAATATTCAGTTGCAAGAAGGTGAAATTTTGATCTCTTTTGACGTTTGTTCATTATTTCCAAGTGTTTCGATATCACAGACCTTAGACTACCTTAAGGATCTACTCGAATTAAACAAACTCTGTCAAGATGTAGTAAAAGAATATCTTAAAGTCACTAAACTTAGAATGAAACAAATTTGTTTTCGATTCAACGATAAATTCTTCGAACATGAGGGAACAGCAATGGGTAACTCTTTGTCACCATTCATTGCCGGTCTCTTCATAAACAGATTCGAGACGGAAGCAAAAGAAAAATTCGAGTATTTCCCCAGGGTTAGGCTTCGATATGTGGATGATATTTTTGCAGTGTTGGATACAAAAGTCGCTGATATTGATAACTTTGTATCTAAATTAAACAGTCGTTTCGCGTCAGTTAAATTTACATATGAAATTGAAAACTCTAAACAACTACCATTTTTAGATGTATTAACAATTAGAAATAGTGAAAATAAGTTAGAATTTGATTTATACAGAAAAGATACCAGTACTCTAAGATATATCCCTAAGGACTCTCACCATTATGCTCAACACAAAATGGAGAGTTTTAATTTTCTTGTCCATCGTCTATTAAGCTTCCCGCTCAATAAGGAAAGGTTTGAAAAAGAAAAGGCATTGATTAAGGATATAGCTGCGAGTAATGGATATTCCGTAAGTTTAATTGATAAAATAATTAGGAAACGAAAGTTTAAAGAGTCGCTTCGAAATTCCTCGACCTTTCAAAATGAAAGAGAAAATTCGAAATTTGTATCGATTCCATCGATCCTCGATTCATCCATGGTATTGGTAAGATTTTTAAAGATTTAAGTATGACAGTGGTTCATTCATCGGGAAACAAACTACAACAACTTTTAGGCAATCCAAAAGACAAAACTGAAACAAACGAAAAGTCGGGGATTTACGAAATTAGCTGTAAAGACTGTAATAAAAAATATGTTGGACAGACTAGACGATCAATTCAAATTAGATTCAAAGAGCATATGGCCCATCTCAAATATGGTAGAACAGATAAGTCTAGTGTTGCCCAACATGCGTTTGAGAACAACCATAAAATAGATATTAGCAATTTAAGATTAATTAGGAATGTAACAAATACTAGACAGCTGGATGCATTAGACAGCTTGTAAATCATAAGGTGTAAAAATAGTACGAATAGTGACAAAGGGCCTATCCCAAATAGCCCACTTTATTGGTTAGTGAGCCACGGTTCACGTAACGATCACGATCATGAATCGGTGAACCCTGACAATAGCTTAGGTATAAATAGGGTAGATTGTTAGCATAAGTTTAGTTTTAATCAACTCCAGTTGATGCCAACTTCGTTGGCGAAACGCGCGTTCAGTGCAGTATATAGTGTTTTGGTGTTTCGTCAGTGTTATAGTTTTTGATGATAATTTTTTTTTACACAAAAAGTAGTAAGTGAATGTTCATTCATTACTTAAATTGACAAATAAAAATAAAATCCTTAAAAGAATCGTCTACAGTAAATTACTATACTGTTTTTACTTAAATAACTACAATAATTATTAAAGTTTATAAAAGAACTAAAACGGCAGAAATAATTTACTTAAGGTATGGTTCCGCGACCGAAGCGTGCAGCAGTCGCATGCAGCAACTGCTGTAGTTATCGCATACAGCGTGGGCGGTTCATCCTACGCAGTATGATGTAGCAGTCGTTAGTTGCAGTTTAAGTGTTGCAGTAATAACAGTGGATGTTGTATTAGCTCTGCATTTATTAGAAGAAGAACAGGATGATATTATTATTCATCTAGTTACCAAAGTGAGAAGATCTAGACATATTATGTTGAGACAGAGAAATTAAGAGGGCACCTTCAACACTTTAATAACAAAATACCTATTAGACGACGAAACGATCCGCTATTAGAGCTGACATTGTGAAGGCTCCAACTCGTATGGTTTAGCAACCGATAACACTAGAGGAAAAATTATCATATCATTAATGTAAGTTCTTTATTTGTTATAATAAGTAACACAACTATTAGTTATAATAATATAACAAAATAATCTTGTTATAAATCGTACATATTCAGATTTTCCCGTTCCTGTGATATTGATTGAATACCTGAATTATCGGGAAGTTGGTATTGTTGACAATTATTGTTATCAAACTGAAAATTTTGATTAGAAATTGAAGGTCGGCTAATTCCAGAGGTACATTCTAGTTGGTTTGCTTCAAGCTCCAAGCTGGTAACAATTTGTAAGTGCTGAAGTTTAGCTTTGGAAACAAGGTGTGGTGGTAGAAGTTTTACGCTTAGAGCAATGCTTTTATAGAACATGTCGACATCATCTTCTTGTTTGGCGGTCGTGTTTTTTCCATACATGCTTCAATTATTTTATCACGTGCCTTTTTGTTCTCTTCGAGTAATTTGGAAATACTGTCTGCAAATTTTCTTTTCTTTGAGGTTCTTGAGGCAGAACTACTCGGTATGCTCAATGAAGATGTTAGGGAATCACAATCCTCGAACTCATGAACAGATACTTCATCTATATCCTCTATCTGTATGTCTCTCTGTATCAGACATTGTATTATCTAGACTTTCCTGACTCTCTTCTAGAATAGTACACGTAGTTCTGGAAATAAAAATTTACAAATTAATTAGTCTATCTATTTTTATTTAGTTATATTACTTTCTTTCATCCGGAACATTCTCTAGGAATGGCAGATAATTTGTCAGAGGCCACTTCTTACGCTTAAGCTGCAGCTGATCCAGTACCCAGTTTTCTCTTTCTTTTCAGTCTTTTGTAGGTATCACATACTGATCGCCATCTTTTCTTGCAATCATCATCTATAAAATATAAGAGAAAAATTTTTTGGCTTGGCTCTTTTTAAACATTACAGATGTCGAACCGTCGGAAATACTGAAATTTTAATTTCACCTAACGTAATAATTAAATTCTCTAAGAATGATTAATTTTAACCGTAGAGCATATTTACTTAATCTTGTTTTTACTTTTTTCAGATATCTTGCCACGGGAGACAATCGTTTAGGTCATTTGCTTTTGGATTCCGTATTTCACACTGTCATATTTCGCGAATTGTAAGAGAGGTGATGTTGGCCATATGTAAAAGATTGGTGCCCATTTTATTGCCTCCACCTTGTGTAAATAACTGTAAGCAAATATCTATCGATTCTTGGGAAAGATGACATTTTCCTAATTGCGTTGGTGCGATCGACGGAAAACATATACGTATTATATGCCCAGCAAATAGTGGATTTCTCTATTTCAACTATAAGAACTTTTTCAATAGTCCTATTGGCTATTGTTGATGCTCGTTATAAATTTGTAGCTGTAGATATTGGATTATACGGCAAAGAAGGGTATAGTGGAATATTTTCAAAATCTATAATGGGTAAACAAATTTACAGCAGAAAGTATAGTTTTCCACCAGACAGTGTGTTGCAGAGGTGACAAAAATATCTGCCATACCTTCTTGTTGCAGACGAAGTATTCCGACTTCACAAAAATATAATGAAGCCATATAACAGAAATCAGGCCAAAGAATGTTGAAAGTTTCCGAAAATGCTTTCGGACTGTTATGCCAAACATTCAGAGTATTTTTTACTCCTATTGCAGTTAAACCATACACTGCGGATTTGATTAAACATAGGCAGTATGCTTACATAATTTAATCAGAGACGATTTTGACGAAACTAGGCAAACTAAAAACGAACATCATACGAATAATATTATGGAACTAGGGAGAGAAAATATGATACCTTTAGCTAGAGGTGGTGGATTTGCAAATGCAGGAGGATTTGAAGTAAGAGACAGTTTTAAAGATTTCTTCGTTGCAGAAGGTAAAGTTGATTGGCAAGATAATGTAGTTTCCAGAACATTATTTGATATATTTTTAATGTGTGACTTAAAAGTAGCCTAATATTAGAACATGTACTTACATACCTTATAAATAAGAATATAGCTTTTACAAACTATAAATACTTTTTGTTTATACTTACCACTTTTACCCATATGAGATGCATATGGAAGGAGACTTCCACACATTATCTTTCGCAATAGTATCCTTATAGTCTTTATCTGACGCATCATATAAGCATAAGCACGCGTAAATTTATCACCACTCATTTTGTTATCACAGAGAGCAACTTATATTCAACCACTTATATATCGCAACTACGACACACTCTGACTGGTCTACCTAGCAGTGCGTGCAGCCGACGGCAGCGACAACTTGCGACTGATGCAATAGTTGAACCAGTAACAAACAAATGCGCTATCGCAGTCAGTGCGACCGCTGCAGCAGTTGCTACTTGCGACGAATCGGTTGCATAAGCGGAACTATACATTTAGGTTATGTCAATCAATTTATTACTCCATAAAACTGGAAGACAATGATTACTATGGATTGAGAGGCAATATAGTGCCTGAATTGCATACACGCTGTTTTTTTTTAAATTAGCCGGGTCTACTGTCTGAAAACAAAAATTATTTTGACATAAAAAATATTTCTTATTATTCAAAGTGTACCTAACGCTACAAAAATCATTAAAAATAACCAAAGCCTCAGTGTTAATACAAGCGAATCTACTTACGTCACACATAGTGTGACAGTCTAACTCAGAATTGCACGGTTTTCGTACTATAGTAGTAGAGTATAGTAGTAGAGTTATTATTCGTTATTTTTTCCGAGAGTTTTGACGCTACGATTAGTGTTATTTTTTCTTTTAATTAAATTGTCAATGTAGAAGTTTGTGAACATGCCGCACAAATGCGGTGTACGAGGTTATTACAGGAAATTGGTCGAAAATGTGTGCTTCCTTACTGCGTAGCAAAATTCGACGTGGTAGGAAATAATAATAGTAATTTTTGATGTTTAAAATTTTAAGAACAGACAAATTTATACCAATAATTATTTATCCTTTGGTCAAAGTGTACAATTTACTGCTTCATTTATACATTTGTACAAGATATTTTATTGATTTCAGACATAATAGATCTGATTTGTAATCTTTCATCAAGAATATTTCTTGTAAAGATAAAACAAAAAATTGGGGTCTATTAGAGGGGGGGGGGGGGGGGGGGGGAGGGGGGGGGGGGGGGGGAAAAAAAAGGGGGAAAGAAGGGGGGGGGGGGGGGAAGAAGGGGGGGGGGGGGGGGGGGGGGAGGGGGGGAGAAGGGGGGGGGGGGGGGGGGGAGAAAAAAAGGGGGAGGAAGGGGTTTAAAAAAAAAGGGGGGAAAAAAAAAAAAAGAGGGGGGGGGGAGAAAAAAGAAAAAGGGGGTATGGGGGGGGGGGGGAAGGAGGGAGGGAGAGAAAAAAAAAATTTTTAATAAAAGGGTAAAAGGGGGGAGAAAAAAAAAAAAAAAAAAAAAAAAAAAAAAATTTTTTTAAAAAAAAAAAAAATTTTTGGAAAAAAAAAAAAAATTTAAAGGATTTAAAAAAAAAAAAAATATTTTAATTATTTTTTAAAAAAAAAAAAAAAAGGGGGGGAAAAAAAAAAAAAAAAAAATATATAATTAGAAATGACGTATTACAATGATTTATTTTTGGCAAATAATTGCTGACCTTTAAAACAATATTAAACATATATTTAAATACTAATCAATATTATATGAATATTAATACATAAATCAGTATAATTCATGAAGCAATTTTTTATTTATTGCTGGTTAGAAAACATTAAAAACCTCAAATTTGCCCTGGTAAAGTATATAATTATGCATAATTTTTATAGCCGGTGTAATTATTCTTATGTCTTTGTGACCTTAACTTTTTTAAATGAAAAAGTTGTAGAAATAAGTAATTACTGACACTATGTATATGACATTCCGCTTATCTGAGAATTTGCAAACTGTAATCTTGATTAATATGATAGATATCTACATACCAATTACATATCTACCAAGAATATTTGGAAACATCGTTTATTATTGCAAATTCGTTAATTTGATGTTTTCTAAAGATTACAGGATGTTACAACTTCTCCATGGATAATTTATTATGCAACATATCGATATCATCGCTTCTGTTAATGAGTCATCAATTTTTCAAACTTAAACTGTGAGAGCACAAGCATTCTTATGTTATTAAATTGGAGGAAAAGTAAATGCTGATAAAAGTTTAACAAAACAAAATTGAAAAATAAGGGACTATTACGGCCGAAAAAAAGTAATCGATTTTTTGTCAAGTAGTAGTAGTATGTTTTTTCAAAAAAAGTCTATTGTAAATAGGGATTTTTACGTCAGTTATGTCAGTTAAATTATTTTGACAACAAATCATTGGTGGGGTATCACAATGACATTGACAATAATAAAAATAATATATCATGATTGAAGCATCACTGGTTATTACCATATTTACAACGGGAAAATCAGTTGATAACTTTTTTTCGGCCGCAATAGTACATGATGCTAATAGAAGAGTTTAATTACTCTTGCCTCCAGCTCTCTCTTGATCAGTTCATGTATTCTCTATGATCATATTTCTTCGAGCAATCTTCGCACATCCTCGTTTCATTTTCGATTTTAGCGTCTATTGTCTCAATACTTTCTGTTATATACACTCCTATTTCCATTAATTGCCTTATCTCTTCATTCCTTTTCTTGTCCTTTTTCAACAGGTTATCTCCATAGCTGTTTAGTTTTACTTTTGTTTATTTCCTGCACCTTTAAAAAGTAATAAGACTTTCAACTGTTCTTCCTGTATTCATTCTTCTGATTTGTAGTCTTCTAACTCCACAATATGCTTTAATGATCTTAATAACTAATTATATTGACCAATTTTATATTTTATTTTCTTTTTGCAGTCACAAATGTACACATATTCCACTCCCAACTGTTCTAAGTTTTCATAACTTTATAAAAGTTCGCAAGCAAACGACTTGAAGGATAAATTAATCCGTTTGCTCCCTTTCGTCAGCATGTGCCAAGTATTTATAAAAATTTCTAAATCCTAAAACTCCTCCTCATTATCGCTGTTTTCATTAAAGTTGCGCTATTTTTAGGATTATGTGACGTCAATCTTAACGCGGGTAAATTGTAACTCGAAATTGTGTTTATAAGAGAAAATTATGAACCCAGGATGCAAGTGCATCAAAAAATATATTAAGTTCACCAACTTGTGTTTGTGCGGTTGTAACTGTGCAAACTTTGGCTCATTGTTCCATTCGTACTTTTGTTGATAATGAAAACGTGATCTGTTCTCGAACAAAGACTGAGAGGCACTGCCCATCGTTGCGCCCGGTGTGCGCTTTCCTGTTAATCCGACCATGTTGTTTGGCCTCTAATTGTCACAGATACGTAGCAGTATCCGTCATCGATGGTAAATTTGGCGCTCTACAATTTTTATTTGAAACTTTTTTTTCTATCGTGGACTGTTAAAACAAATATGGGGTAAGAACACGAACTTTGCTCTAAAAAACAGAAAAATGTATATTCAGGGGCCGAAGGCTACCTGAAATTCAGCCAAAGTGTCTCAGACATGGAGTGGAATCAAACTCTTCATCTTTAGGAACAAAAACATTCTGGTTGCATCTAAAAATGCAATGTAGGTATGAATTCCTTAACACATGGTCTTAAAACCAATGATGTTCTTTTAAAAGAACGGTAGATCATTGGTTAAGTCGTTTTGGCTTGGTAATTTTCATAATTTTATTTCTTTCTTCACCTCTTCATATTATCTCAGATTTTAAGGGAGTTATTTCAGCGATTAGGAGGCGATTAAGAAAATATAAGAAGTATCGTTAAATCTTGGTAAATATTTTTATAAAGATCTTTATCGATTTCTGGTGCTTTCATATTATTAAAATACCGTAATAAACATTAAACATAAGTATTCTCAAACATTTTTATAATAAATATTATTAGATAAAAAAACGTTATCATAAGCGTTCGTAGGCGAATTGTGTAAAAATTTTATATAACTTGAACAAAATATTTTTAGATAATAATTTACATAATAGGTACATTATTTTCTTCCAATTTAAATCCGTTAAATTATTACGACTGGTTTGAAAAAAACATTTCGTCTAATGTCTAACATTTAGAATGTACCTAATTAATATTTTAGCTGAAATTATTTATGTAGGTGTACTCGGTAAATGATCTCTGGTTTTTTGTAAGTACCAAGTTTGATTGTTTTATTATGCCGATGGGTAGTGTGGGTGTTTCTTGAATAAATTATACCTGTTTGAGAATATTATTACGTTTAATTTTAATTTCGTGTACTGATGCACAAGTTTACGTCTATCTTTGTTCCTCAAAGTATTATTGAAATCCGAGGTTTAGACGTTATATTAAAACTTCTTTTTATTATGAATTTTGTATAAATAAAAAGTAATTAATTCGCTACTGATCGCATTAGGCAACTTCTCTGCAGTTACCTGTTTCAAGGTATCTTCTAAATGATCCAAAACATCTTTCATTTCTTCAAAACCTATTTAGTTTTGTGAAAGCCACTAACCAATTTCAGCTTTTCATTTGTTGGCAATTCTTAATTTTTATGTTTTTTTCTAGTGGTACATTGTCGATGCCCTAGATGTGGTTCGAACTGCACAATAAACCATAGGGCCTCGTCTCCCTTTACCTAATATAAATATCTAGGATTTTCAGGGGGTTATTTCGGTGACTTGAGAGACGGTTAAGAAAACTTTTTTTTAAGAAACCGAACGTAGTAGAGAAGTTCTCGATACGTCACAACGAAACTAACGAGACGATGACGCGCAACGAGAAAAAATTCTGATTGGTTCTGGCGTGTGCGCTGCTATTTTTACTTCTTAAAACATGCAGTCATGCAGTTAGTATGTTGAATGGGAAGAGTATACGTGAAAAGAATATCTTCTGAGTAAATAACCACCAACCTTTCTTCGGACTCAATAAGTTGCAAGTTTAGGTTAGTCCATTTCTATCGTAAATCATTCAAAATACGATTAAAGGTGGCAATAATCATTCTCAAATCAAAAGATTTTTTCAGGGTGTCTCTTCTGTTCCACAAATGGCGTATGATACCATCCAAAATGTTTGCTGTGTCTATTAACAGGGTGTACTGAATTGTCAGCAGCACCGATACCGATGCTTTGTAATATAATTTGTATAGATACTTATTCTCACTGTCTGAGAACATATTTGATACTAACCTCAATATGCATATCGAGAAGAGCAAAATTTGTTTCCTCACTATATGCTCATGCATGTCTCATGTCGTCGCTTCGCGTTGTGTCGGTTGCATCTTTGCTTTGTCTCCTGACTCGTCGCTCCACCATGTTTGTACCTTAACATTTGTCAGAAATTCTCAAAAATATCTGCATTTATATCATAGTGCAATTCAATTGAAATGCTAATTAAACCACTTTCTACAAATCCATCGAAACAACCAATGTGAGTTTATAATTAATCGGCGATGTTTTCTTGTTTATTCGTTCTATTTCAACAGAGGAACACCGATCTTGAATTAAATTCTCAGTGCATTTAAAGAAAATGGGCCTCAAATAAGTCGAAAGAAATTATGGAAAAGCTTATCTAGAAGGTCGGCTCACAGAAATATAATCACCATCGTGAAAAGGTCGCCAATTAATTAAAATTTATATTGGTAGTGTCGTAGAAGGTGGTTATTAGCGTTCTAATTAAATTGTATTGATAAGTATGTTCCAAAGTTTAATTCTCAGGAGCTCTAATTCCCATGAGACCTAAATATCCCGAGAATATTTTCCCACGAATGTGTTTTATTATGAACGCATACTTAAAAACACCGATATTAAAATCCCATGACATCTAAAGAACCCGAGAAAAAAAGTCCCCAGAGATCTAAATACCTTGTGATCTAATATCAACCAGTCTACTCATCACATCATTTAAATAATGACAATATAATTCAATATTTACAATAAAATAACAAAATAAGCTTAATTTTAACATCGTTTTTCATCTTATTTTCATGACAGTATTAGGGAAAACCATTTGAAAAGAAAAGGTGCCCAAGAAATCGGTGTCATTAGCGTTTTTCAATAAGAAATGGACTATAGCCAAACAATATGAATTATAATTATAATTAATATTTACCAAAGAAATACAAGACTTATCAAGATAATCGCAAAATTATACATCAAAACTTCAAATCTACTGTTGGACAGTGCAGAATGTGAATAATGTTGAGATTTTATGGCCAAAGAGTTAATCAGGCATATACATATATTTATTTAAATATAAAATTAGGTCCACTAAATATGCACCTACTTACATAATGGTATGGTACAGGGATCTGGTTATCTTTAATCTATCAAGTATTTTAGCATATTAAGAAAAAAGCATAAATTAGCATTATATTACATTAGATTACATGATATATTTACGACTTATTCTCTGCAAAATCTAGTCCTGTGCATATTTTACAGGTTTTTCCTTGACGCTGTGAAAAAATTTAGTAATTCTGCTGGAGAGCTAACTTCTTTCACAGCACCAGCCAGCACGTTGACAAATTAAGGGGGGCAGTCCATAGATACTACTGACTCCAACCCTAACCCACTAATGCTACATAGTTCTCATATTACCAGTTTAAACTATACCTTTAATTGTTTTTCAACAAATAATGCTATATGTTTTGTACCTAGCATAACTCTGTTCCCAGTGGAATATCAAACTTACAATTTTTGTTTTAATTTATTAACATATGTTTACTAAATGCAAAATTTTATTATTATCTATCAGGTCCCCTCTAAAGGTATTTTGCCCGGTATTTCACGAAAAAATGGAAAACTAGTATATTCGTAGGGCTTTGTGATAAAAAGGGCGCAAATTTTAAAACTCAATGTTACAATTTTTTTTTTTAAAATTGCCAATTAATTTTTTCTGGGCCACTTGAGATTGAGTGAGCCAGTAGGCTCTTCTGGCACTCATCTGTTTAAAAATTTTTTAAAGAAACTTGTTTTTCAAATTTAAAGTACTACTTTACCCCACCGATGCTATTATTATTTTATAATGCACAGTATAGTTTGTAAGACTGCTATTATACAACGTGTCTCTAATGTAACGCATGAATTTGATAAAATTCTTAAAACAAATTTTTAGAAAAAGCGCTCAAACACCTCACATCAAATGATATCAGTTTTTGAGGCGTCTTGAGTTTTTTTAGGGCCATATAAATTTTAAAAGTATATGGATTTATAATATCGTCGCCGTTTTTGTTCAACCTTGTATCTGCAGTTCATTCATCTGCTGCAGGTAATCTCAAGGTTATCAAATACGAATTTTGATGGGTGTACATTTACCTCTGTGTACTACCAAAGATTAATATTGTTTATTCTTTGATGTTTCATAGACCTATTAACATTAACTTGTAGAAATATGCACATAGGATTTTTTGTACAATGCCAATAAAGTTGTTTTAAGATCTAATAATAGTTTTCTAAACATATTCAATATGCAAAATTAGTTAATATTTGTCACTTATTTAATTAGATACTTAATTAAAATGAAATAATCAGTTAAAAAAGCTAATCGTTTTATTTATTGAACAACGTTTGCAACTTCAACACTTTCAATACCTATAAATATATTCAAATTGTTTATATTGATGGCAAAAGTGATAATGTCTAAAGGCCTTTAAATTGACAATTTATTTTTATATTTCTCTTCCTCATAATAATTATTAAATTCTCTTTGACGATTTTAAATCTGAAAGTCTTTGTAGAAACAGGAACGTCTGTAATTAACAAATAATTATAAAATCTTATATATCGGGTGGTCCAAATTCGAATCGCACCACTGAATGCGTACATCTCACTCATGTATGTGAGGACGCGGTGGTGAGCATTTTTAAATGTGGCATTTTTACGTTTGTTTCTAAGGAATAAGAATCTGTTAAAAAGCTGAAACTGGAATTATTTTTGAGAAAATCGCAAAAAGCTGAAATTACGGATATTTGCATTGAGGTTAAGGATTTTTCTTATTTTTGGGAATATATAGGATGAGTCATAAAGAATGACATTATTTAACTCAAAATATGATCATTTAACCAAACATGCCTAAGTAAAGTCCCTAGTTAAAGATACAGAGTGTTAAAGCAACGTTTTTTTGGGTGTACCTCGATAACTGCTTAACGTATTAAACTCAAAATTTGTATAGGTAGGTCTCTTGTAGTAAAAATTCGTGACTAACATCATTCACATCATTATTTTTTAATAAAAATTGCCGTAAACGTTTTTTTTTTATTTAATATTTTGTAGGTGATGCCCTGTATAACTGAGGTCAAAACTTATATGAAATTATGAATTCTCACAACAATAAACCTACATACACCGATTCTGAGCTAGATACGTCAAATAGTTTTCGAGTTGTACTCAAAAAATCATTTAAAACAATATAATACTTTGTATCTCATTAATTACAATTAGTGACATTTAACTTAGGAATGTTTAGGTAAATCCTCATATTTTAAGCCGAAGAATCTCCAGTTACTCTGTGTCCCATTCTTTATGACTCTTCTTGTTCTTCTTTAGCCCATTCTTGTCGACTCCTAGATATAAGGCCTTATGGCCTCCTCCATATTTCTCCACTACTGTCTGTCCTGAGCACTCAAGATCCAGATCCTATCGGCTTGCCTCTGGACGTTGTTCCTCAATCTTATTTAAGGGCTGCCGACACTCCACCTAGCTTCTCTGGGCCACCACTGCATTATCATCTTCAACCATGGACGTCACTTGTTGTAGACCATGCGCTTTATGACATCAACGAGTCTTGTTCTCTCCTTGATGACCACACATCTGACTCGGTCAATTAAGCTGATCGCCAGAATCGCACGTTCGATTGCCCGTTGGCAAACACACAAAACGGTGCGCCCTGTTTTGTGTCAGGTATACAGTCTCGAGACCATGGGTCATGACGGGTAACATGCAAGCATCTGGTTGTCCTAGTCAAGCTTGATGTTGTGGCAGAGGTGCACAGGTCTCCAACCATTTCAAGCATGTGGCTGTCGAGTGTGACTTGTATGTTGTCTGGACCTTGGTCTTCAGAAGATTCATTCTCAAACCTCCGGTATTCAAAGCTTCCTTAAGCTCTCTCAGTATGACTCCAAGCTCGTCGGCATTGGTGTCATCAGGATAATGTTTTCAATGAAGCGCAAGAGACTCAGGAACTTCCCATCGATATTGACGTTTTTTCGCCTCCATGTCAGGTTTCTAAAAACGCCTTGCAGCGCCAGGGTGAACAACTTGGGCGAGATAGTGTCTCCGTGTCTGAATTCTCTTTTGATGGGGATCCTCCGGTGACTAAGTCTTCCTCTACTTTGACGTAGAGAGTGGCGTGTTCATAGATGTCTTTGATGAGATTCCAGGATCTCGAGTCGATTATCGCAGCGCTCAAAGCATGTAGAAACCCAGATATCTTTCTGATAATCGACAAACGCTAGGCGGAGTGGGACGTTATACGCAGTGCATTTATCGAGCGTGCGCACTGTCTGGATACAGTCGTGTTGTACCCCTTCCTAAATCCAGCTTGTTGGGGAGACAGTTGGTGATTATTTTGATAAGGAGCTTGTATAATGCAGAGAGGAGGCTGATCGGCTGGTAGTTTTTAATATTCGTAGAGTCGCCTTTCTTGAACGGGATGGTGACTTCAGCATTCCTCCATGTATAGGGGAATCCTTCTTTTTTCCAGGCACTTGTTGAGGAGAATGAGAAGTGCCTTGTCCAGAGTTTCTCCTTCGGTCTTCAGTATGTCACTCATCACTTGGTCTTCCCCGGGAGATTTACAGTTTCTCATTTGTTTTTATGCTGCTCTCAGCTCCGACCCATCAATTTCGGGAATCTCCTCCTTTATTGTATGACTCACCCTGTATAAAAACTAAAAATAATTTCTAAGGTCAATCATTTATTTTACTTAACAATGCTATTGTCACAGAAATACTAAATGAAGTTTGGATTTATTGCTGTTTTGGGCCTTTTCTTAGACAATATTTGTCAGACAATACAAGTAATGCTAGAAATTTTACCTTCTTTGCTTTAATTTTATTTGTAGAATATAGGAAACTAAGCCAAAGTATTTAAATGTTGTTCCTTTCTCTTCCAACAGTTTGATTCTCTAGAAACTCCTCATAACATAATGTTTATATTTTTTGTCTTGTATTTTTCTTGAAGAACGGAGGAATTTTACGTGAGCCACCGAGTAGTTAAACTGTTTTAAAAATATTTAATTAAAACAATTTTGTTAGAGTCCATCTTGTTTAAATTTAAATTGTGTAAATTAATTACTACACGACATATCCGAAATAGTCTCAAATGTTTGCCAAATATATTTAAATTTAAATATACTCATTAATAATTTTTTAATTTGAATAATTAAAATACCGATGTTAATCTAATAAACAAATTTTGAAAACCAATAAAAATAAATTATTGTTTCAGTATCCGTAGAATTATTTAAGTTTTATTTTAAGGTAGAGTAAAAAATAGATGCTCATATTTCACTAGAGTAACAATAATCGAAAATTTTTTCTCGTATTTCTAACAAATGTCATATTTATTTATTTACTTACAAAATGAATTTTAATAAAGCGGAACTTGTAGGCATGACTTTTGTTTTGGACGAGTCAGATAGAAATTGTTTGCTTGCCAATAGAATTTATAAGCAAAGGTATCCTGAAAGAAGGATTCCTAATGTCAGCAGCTTCCAAAACTTTCTCGATAGATTTGTAGTAACTGGAAATGTCGAATATAAAAAAAAAGTGAAAGAATAAAACGTATTGTGAACGAAGAAAATGAGTTTTCTGTGGTGCTGGCAACGGTTGAGAATCCCCATATTAGTCATAGAGAGGTGAGCTCATTAGTAGGAGTAAGCAGAATCTTACAAACAAATAAGTTTCATGCACATCATATTCAAATGCACCAAGAACTAACTGATGACGACTTTCAAAGGCGTCTACAGTTTTGTAATTGGGTCAGAGATAAAATGCAAGATGTCACCTTCTTCAGTAATGGTTTATTCACTGATGAGGCAACTTTTCATAAAAATGGATTTGTTAATAGGCACAATTCCCATTATTATGGTTCGGAAAATCCTCTCTTATTTAGACAAGTTCATAATCAGCACAGATGATCTATAAACGTTTGGGGAGGAATTATCGGAAAACATGTAATAGGGCAACATTTTTTTTCATGGTACATTGACTAGAGCTATTTATCTTCATTTTCTGGAAATCTGTCTACCACAAATCGTGAAAGGATTGGAAATAGGATATGGTTTCAGCAAGATAATTCTCCATCACATGATTTAAATGCAGTTAGAAACCACTTAAATAATACCTACCCACTTCAATGGATTGGAAGAAATTCACCTACCAAATGGCCTGCTAGATCACCAGATCTTACAAAAATGGATTTCTTTTTATGAGGATACGTGAAGGAAATTCTTTATAAAGCCACACCAACAACAGTACAAAATATGAAAGAAAGGATAATAACTGCTTTTAGATCTATTACACCGGCAGTGTTAGGACCAGTAGTAACTTCATTTCAAAAGCACATAGAGACGTGTGCCAATCAAAATGGGCAACATGTGGAGCACTTATTATAATTTTTACTAATGAATTGTTTGAAGAAACCTCTATTTTTTAAGTTTATTCTCGAATTTTTCGTTAGTTTTTCATTTCTACAATACATAGTTGCAAAATATATTGTGTGTTCCATTTGAAAAACTTGAAAAAATTAAATTTAAAAAGTTCTTAATTGAAAAATAATTTTTGGCCACTCTGTAAATTTTTTTTAACGTAAAAATGATTCAGAAACATTAATTAAATATCTCGTAACTAGTGTTCACATTGCATTCCATTTAAAAAAGGCACTTGATCCTGTAATTTCGTCTTGGCTCGCCTTGCATATTCGAAAACAATTTCCGGTTATAGACTTTTTTATCTAGTTTACTTGTATAAATTTTTTTAATTTCTAACTATCGTAGAACTCGAGATATCGAAGTCCGATGTACCACCCTATATACACCAAAAAATTAATCTTTTTCAGGTCTATGAGCTCATGTAATTGGTTTGTATCAAGACTGGCAATATCCTATAGAAAAATATGCCTAAAACATGTGCTGAGAAACAAACCCGGGAATCTCCATGGCTGTGTAAGTGTCAAGAGCATCAAACTCCTTCTTATTCAATCAAATTGCGCCACCTCTGTCATGCGACCATCAGAGCAATTCTGAATCCTGATTGTTTTCAGTTGTTACTTTTACTGTGAATGAACATGATGTGCTAAGTCGTTAAAAATTAATAAATGAAGAAGCAAGTATTATAATTTATTTTTATTGATGGAAAGTATTATTATCTTAGTAGTCATGGAAGTACCACATTCCTAGATTAGATATGTGGGAGATACATGCTTCTTCTATTTTACCGAATAAAATACAGAAACGAAGGAGAAACAGAGCATATATAAATATAATATAGCAAAGAGTCTAAGGTGTGCAATAGTTTATTTTATACAGCTTATGATTAAAATATGCACTTTATACAGATACTCTCCTAAATCATTACCGGAATGGCTTATCTGTGAACACAAAATATCTGCCACTTTGAGACGATGAAAGACATCAAAGATTACCACTAGGATTTTTACGTGTCCAAAAGCAAGTTAATACAACATGCATTCATTTTCAAATACCATACCTCTAAATAAACGATGACGACGACGTCTAAAGAATAATAGAACTTTACAATTTATTACTATACCACCTTTGACCAAATGTTGGACATTGCGTCTTTTGATAGCAAATCCTCAAAAATCTTGAATATTTGATAATAAACATGGCAAAATCCATTAATCAAAAATAAGACCCCTTAAATGGCCGCCATATAGTTCGAACCTAAATCCAATGGATTCTTTTCTATGAGATGAACTTGCAGGAGAGTATATGAAGGGGTCAGAATAAGGAATATCGATCATTTCAGAGAAAGAATTAAGAATTGTTTTCATAAAATTTCCCAAGAGATGAAAAATCAGTAGAATCGTAGAAAAAAAGTGCAGTTGGTAGTAAGCAATAATGTTACTCACATCGAACGTTTCCTTAAAATGTAAAGTTTAGGCCTCAACGTGTCTTATTTATTTTACCTGTGTTTGATAATGTTTTATATTTGTAATATTTGGTACGTTTCATTGTATTTATCTTCGCCTAATTTCAAAACCGCTGCCAATTACTTGGGGATAAGAACTTTTTCACCGTAGTAAAACTCGACGTGTGTTGGAGTTTACAATAAAAGTAATTTTTTGGCGTTTCAAAAAAGTCACTTGACGTTTCAAAAAAGTCACTTTGACGTTTCAAAAAGTCACATTTTTTGACGTTTCAAAAAAGTCACATTTTGACATTTCAAAAAAGTCACATTTCTTTATGTGTCAAAAGAGTCACATTTAGCCGTTTCAAAAAAAGTAACTTTAAGGTTTCAAAAAAGTCACATTTTTGACGTTTCAAATATTGGGACCCATTTTGCTCATCAACGAACTTAATCTCTTCCTTGACCTCTGGAATGTGTCTACCAAATTTGAAAGCTCTATCTCAAAAACTGTAGCTGCTATCGCAAACCAGACAGTCAGACAGAACATTTTTGGTCTGAAATTTTGTGTATCGTCATAATTCGTCGCGATTCGTCCAGAAATGCAATAAAAATTTTCAAATTTTTGTTCACAAATACATAACTTCTCACTTTGAGGGGTGAGGAAGTGATAAGAGTAAAACAGGCAAATAAAGCTCTGGTAAGTAGGAAACCGAGTGGAAGTAGGATAACGGCGAAGTGCGTACTGATCAGTGGAAGACAGATAAGAGAGTGGCGAGGAACATTGAGGGTACTAGTGAACAACGGAAACATACATGGAGAACACGGGGAAAACTGTTGACACCAACTTACTGAAACGGACCCCGCGCAAGTTGAGAAGGCAGGAGAATAGGAACGAATAAAAATGGTGTGGTTAATTACCGAAACTATGCAGAAGTGTAGTGTATATTCTGTTTGATAGCAGGAAAAAAGGGATGTATACATTAGAGAACTAGTAGTGAGATGGTAGACGTGTGTCAATTCACTAAACGAGAATCATGAGGCAAAGCAAGTTGGGAAGATACGAGAATAAAGAGCGAAGAGCTATGTTAGGTCACTTTATTGAACAAAGCTCTATATCGAACAGCAATTTGAAAAGAAATAACAGTAGGAGACGGTGGGTTTACAGAGGAAACAAAAGGGGATGTTATGAAATTAATGGTATCGTAGTGGACCAGAGCGTTAATGTGACAAACGTAGCTGGTTTACTGCCTATCGATGCAATATTTGAAACGTCAAAAAATGTGACTTTTTTGAAACTTTAAAGTGACTTTTTTGAAACGTCTAAATGTGACTTTTTTAAAACGTAAAAAATGTGACTCTTTTGAACGTCAAAATGTGACTTTTTTTGAAACGTCAAAAAATGTGACCTTTTTGAAACGTCAAAGTGACTTTTTTGAAACGTTAAAATGTGACTTTTTTGAACCGTCAAAAAATGTGACTTTTTTGAAATGTCAAAAATTACTTTTATTATAAACTCACCAATACGTCGGGTTTTAGTACTGTGAGGAAGTTCTGATCCCCAAGTAATTGGCAGCGGTTTTTTTCGTATTATTTCATTCATTTTAACAGCTATTTTAATTCAGTAATTGAGCTTAACGTACCAATTAGTTACTTGGAAAAATAAACCAACAACAAAAAACTCTTTGAAATAGCCATTTTACGCATGTCCGTGCCAAATTAGACTATGCATGGTGCAGGTCCCCTTATATGTCCTAGTTGTACAAATTTATTTTTTATTGCGTCCTTTCAGATGGATCCCATTATTTTAATTATACAGTTCAGCGAACAATTCTTGTAATAATGAACTTAATGGCCTTAGGTCGGCTAAAATAACTTACATTAATCGCGTAGGGCCGTATATCAAACATATATGGGTAAATCTAAGGGAAGAACATTTAATATAATTAGATTTAATAATATATTTCAGTTATTTCATGACGGAAAAGTAAACGATTGGAAAAAACAACTCTTAGAGGGTATAAATTTGTGCATTTTGAAATTTGTATCGCTGTTATTTTAGAAGATATAGGGTCAAGGTTTGTTTTTTAATGGCAGTCGGGGAGTTTTTTGGTAATTTCAGAAAGGGAGTATCTTTCTGATTCCCAAAATGTAGCACAATCTTAAGTATGGGATTGCATATAAAGAATTTTGAGAAAATAAGTAGTTACTGCAAAGCTTAAATTTGAACCCAAAATTTTAATTTAAATGAAAACTCTGGCTCGTTGCAAACTTAAGCTCTGCAGGATAACAAAGTTATTATGGAAAGAAAATAAAGATAAAAACCATATTTAAAACTTGTGTTAGTAATAGTAACTCAGTTTTTATTTATGTTGTTTGCAGGTCCATGCCGCACTGCATAGTACCAAAACAAAATTACAGCAATTCGACGATGTTTCGACAAAAAGGCGTAAGCGGCTTTTACCAAATTTTACAGAGAGCCAAAAATTGATGAACATGTAAAATATGTTATTCCATGTTTAATTTTGTTTTAATAAAATTAAAAATAGTTAAACAAAATATACCTTATTCGGGGTGTCGAAATAATCACAGGTGAGAATTTCAGCCCGTGCCACTGTGAGATTTCGGCGTTTATTAATTTATAATCTCACTTTATTCACAACGGAAATTATCGATTACGCTTATTCAACTTCAATTTTAACGATTCTCGAATTTTTGGTGGATTCAACCATAGTGTTAGGGGAAAGGCTTGATTCTTACGATATGTTTTCTACAATAATCTCATTTGCAGATTATTGTCACTTACGCCTTTTTGTCGTAACACCGTCGAATTGTCGTTACTCTTAATAAATTTTGTCCATGTTTACCTTTACAATCTTGGCATTTACGCGTTTATCTCATAGAGGTGTTAATTTTCGAGAAACGCATATGTGTGACCAATTAACAGCAACAGTGAGAGATAAAATTTGACACCATGTCCACACATAGACATGTTTATTAAAAAGAAATTTAAAACCTTTTGAAATAAAAGCAGGTATCACGGTCAAAAACGTATAAATGGAGTGATTAAATATACTTTTCCATCTGACTTATGCTAGGTTTGCTTGTTCTCTGCGTAAGTCTATTGTTTCGTGTATCAAAACTCAGACGTAATGTCAAATGTTTATTTTTCGTGATAAAGGTTATTAATATTATTACTGTGCAAGATCAGTGGAGCATACTGTAGAATAATGTCGATTAAATTTTTTTTGAGTTTAATTTCTCTTGTAGATGGAAAATCCGGTGGAGCAGTTGGCTAGAGCGCGCGAGTTCTAATCCCGCCACCGGCACTGACAATGTCGGCGTAAAATCTAATTATTCAAGAAAAAATTATTAAATTGGGAAAAGTAATACCGTTACCAATATACTTTTAAAAATGTAAAACAATTTTAATTTTTTAATTACTGGATAATTAATTACTACATAACTGCCATGTATATCAGAACATTTTTTGAAACCTCGTTGCGGCCTCCTTTCACTCCTGTATTATTATTGACTTTCTCCCAACCCCTGGATGTAATGATTTTCTTTGTTGAAATTATACCATTTAAACGTGTATATTAAAAATATCACTACAATCACAACTATCGATTTTAAGAAAAAATATATTAGTACCAGTTATGAGACATCTATGTGATGACACACAGCCATTTCACTTCCTAAAAGTATACAGTGTGGCCAAAAAGGATTTTTAAATGTACAACTTTTTGACTGAATTTCCTCCATTTTTATTTCAAATGGAACACCATATATATTTTTGGACGATGTGATGTAGGATTGAAAAACGATTTTTTGTACGGCTATTTGTGACATTTTCAATTTATTGAACAATAATTGCAATTAAAATTTAGTCACTATCGGATGCGGTAGAGGTAGTACTTTCTGTTACCGTTTCGGAAACAAAATAAACTTTTCTATTGATGATGGCAATCCTCCAAGGAAAACGGCCAAAACTTTTTCAGTGGCAGCTTTCTGATTAAAGGAATGAGAGGATCCGACAAAATTAGACATCTGTTCAATAAATATGTATTCACAAAAATTCTTGAGGATTTTCTTGTTCTCTAAACTTTTTAGGTCTTTTTCCTGGACTATTGCACTTTCTACAGTTGGGCACTTGGAAGGTCAAAACAACAATGATACTGAAAATGTCCCAGCTTACTTTAACTTGCTCTTCTAAAATTACCGATCCATCATAAAATTTATTACCTGGCAATATAATAGGGTCTATTGTGTTCACACAAAAAAAGCTACGTATTAGGACTTGTTAGATATTTTTTCAATTAACAATATAAAAACAATAGTGTGAACTATGTTACAAAAATTGTGTCGGCCAGTGTTATCACCGTTTTTCTAGAAAATCATTAGAGGTTAATTTACGATAACTTAGCGCATGGTTAATTTTAACTTATGCAGTTATAGAATTAGCATTTTAGCAGGTAAGTGGTTATATTTGGAACATTTAAAACGTATCAGATTAAAGATTTTTTTGAACGTTAAAATTCTTTTATTGCTGACTCAATTTCGTCTAAAAAAGTGCATGTGCATTCAAGTATCCCATAAATTATAATTCGGCTCGTCTTGTATTTACATATTCACCTAACAACTTCTGTTTTCTCGTTTACACACGGTCACCTATGCCTTAAAAGTCATAAATACAAAACACATATTTGAATAGTTTTGTTTGTAGTCGTCATCTATAATTACTTAAAATTATCATTACCATCAGTGTGCTCTGTGGCAGTTAGAACTTATCTTTCTGATACATACAATTAATTTAAATTGCAGAACGAGCACGTCTGGAACAGCTGAAACCGAAAAACAAGCCCCGGCATCAGACAAACAATTTTAATCAGTGTTTCATGTTGAATTAAAATTACCATTATAAAAATTTCTAGGAAATAGTAGGTAAAGCTAGACATATCGTTAAAATAAATTAGAAATATTAACATATGGCTTCGGAACATACATTCTGGCAGAAAAGGGAAACCAGTGGGTTGTTGAAAGGCATATAATTAACTATTTTCCGTAGGGCAAGCACGAAGAACTTGCTCACCTATATTTGAAAAGCGCGTGCTGCCTCATAGCAGATGCCATTTTGCAGTCAGACATGTGGCGAACCAAGAAAAACCAAAAAAACCAACAAACAGGCTTATATAACCAGCCGACCTATATATGGTCCAGACGCTCAGCAATGCAGCTCTTTTTGTTGGTTATTTTTTCGTTCACGAATTTTATGCGACTGCTTCGGCTTCGAATGTAGCCAAGGTCAGTTTAGCTTATAATGTAGGCCTTCGTATATAATTTTGAAATAGGCAGAGAGCTCTATATAATATTAGGGTTATACAAACCAATTTTTATTTCGTTAATATTTAATAAACAAATGAATTCTTTTGATATATACAGGATGTCTTTAAAGGGTCTTTATACAAAAGGCACCCAGATATTACCGAACTTTAACACAACACAGACATTAGACAAGCCTCAAATCCCGGTGCTGCACAGGAGGGGCCTGTACAACTAAAAAAATATGGACACAAACCACTCTCCCCGCCAGTGCCAGTATCGAACTTGGGGAGCGAAACCCGGGAGTCGAGAGAGAGAGAGAGAGAAAGAAAAACTAGCCACACTTGTTATATAACGCGCTATGTTACTGGATTTACGTTATTACGAAAGAAATTGCTACGCAACTGATAGGGTACGGCCACACTGCTTACTTAACGGTGCTGAGCTTGCTGCGCTGAGCGGTACTTTATTTTGAAATCTGTAGATATAACGCAGGTGTCTTAATTGAATGCAGTACGGCGCGGAGCGTGATAAGTTATGCTGAGCTGTGTCGCATAATACATATCAGTTTGTTTTGAACGCGTTGTGCAGCAAGAAGTTTTTTATTAACGAAAACAAAACAAATATGAAAATTACAGTTGGGTGAAGATACGTAAAGTGTATCTTTCGAGAGGTGCGATAAGACTATTATTATTTGTTAGTTAGGTAAGGATATCTTTGTACAAGGGTTGAAAGTGATGAATGGAAATTCCTTACTTTACTGCGGTCATTGATACCTTGTTAAATTGCGGGTTATTCTAAGTTGAATTAAAAGTATTACTATTAGAGAACCCCGATTGCAAACTTAAATAATTATTTGTTATTGTGTTTCCAGTAAAATATATTAGATTGTAGTTTCTATAAGTAGAATTCAAGGTGTGAAATATTGGGAAACACTGACCGTAGACTTAAATAAGTATGTATTGTCGTGTTTCTAGAGGGCTCGTTTGGTGTGAAATTCAGATTATAATATAATAATTAAATAAATAATATTATTGTCGCCTTTCAGGAACATCCGCTACAATAAAAAATTTAAAGTTGACGTGGTTCTTATCACTTTTTATCTCATATAACACAAAAGAGATATAAGAGATAAAAATCATTCAAATAGAGATGTAGCACATAAACTGTGGCAAGAAGTTGCTAATAGGTATTGCTGGTGTTAGCAGTAAGTAAATGACAAGCTAATTTTTTTCGTATAATAATTTATTTTATAAATTTTCCAGAACAACAAGTTTTCAACATGATCTTATGATCAATGATAATTTTACTATTGGTTTATCATTACACCACATTGCGTAAATGACAAAATTATTTACAATTTTTTCAATATTTGATACGCGTGGAAGTATGTAAAATCGAGCTCAAATAGTTCTCTTAAAGTAGTGTAAATAATATTGTTATGTGTTTGCTAAGCCCAGAAACACCTCAATCAGTGGCTTCGTTGATTGAAATTCCTGGTAACACTAACTAACTACTTTATTAACTAACTAATAATTAACAATAATAAGTTAATGAATGACTTAACTAACTTACCTTACTTCTTCTTTACTAATACAATTCCAAATCAGTACTGAGCTCCTTGACCTCTCCTGTGCCTTATATATCAATCTATGTACAGTCTAAAACTTTCTTGTATATTCCTGACCATTCTCGACTACTCTGGTTATTTGATTGAAGCTTTTGTATCGGTAACCGCATCTTTGGGTGCATTATGTGATTATTATAGTCCATAGGCGTAATACCAATTATAAATTTTTTGTTTTTTATTAATGTGCAGAGAAATACCGTATGTGAGGCGACGCTAAATTCCTTGGTCAAATTTTATATTAAGTAAACGTGAAACTATGGATAATGGTCTTATTTATGCGATAAATGTGAATCTGCAATTGACCGTCGGAAAACATATGTCATATGCTGTGGAGGTTCTTGTGGTAAGGCTTTTCATCATACTTGTGTGGAAATTCCGTCATTATTAACAAAATGTATAAAACCGTCTGGACTAAGTTGGCGATGATTTTGACAAGATGAAGAACTAGTACGAAAAAATTATGAAAAATAACATTGAAACCAAATTAAATAATATTTTAAAGGATACGGAAATGTTATTTAGCAATGCTAAAAATGAAATCGTCAAAATAGCTAATGATGAAATTTCAAAAATTACGACCACAAGAAAAATGCAGGCTGTTATTAAACTTTTATATTCCCAAGTTGCAAGTAATCAATTTATGGTATTTATAGAGCTCTAAAATATACAACAACCAAATAATCAGACCAAATCAGATATTATGATGAAAACTCTTAATCCTGTTGACCTAAATATACAAATAAAATAAAAAATGCAAGAAATGGAGGAATAATAATTGGTTGTAATAGTCATGATGGTGTATATAAATTTAGAGACATAGCAACACATAAATTGTCTACAAACTATGAAGTCAACAATAACTGTTAAAATTAATGGTTTCTGGTTGTTAAATTTAATGGTGTCTGGTTTAGGAAAAGTGTATGCAATGTAAAAAAAAATTAGACAAAGAAGAAAAAATAAAAATATGTATCAGGCGCTATTAGGAGTTGATGCAAAAGCATTCTGAAAATTTACGACACAAGGTACCTTATTTGTAAATTATGATGTTCGTATTGTATTATTGAACCCAAAATTTGTATTGGCTATATCACTTTCAAAAATCATATGGTAGTAGTAAAATTGTATGTCAAAATGTTAAGAACTGTCCTAGTAATGCTTAATGTTACTGCTAAGTTGATAAATGATGTGAATGCAGGAATACAGACGAATAATCCAATTCCTTTGTATGGGATAAAGCAGAGTATCCAGTTTATGAAAATAAACTAGAACCAACATTAAAAGTTATCACTTAATGAAGAAACCTAGCTATTTATGTAAAAGTTCATAAGCTGTTAATTTTGCCGAACAATCATTAAGTAATTTGTCAGTGTTTGATTAATATGTAAAGGGTCTTCTTAACACTAAAACTGCCACAGTCTGTATAAAAATAAACACCTCTGCACTAAATGATGTGATACAGTCTGTATAAAAGGAAACAGCTCTGAATCCAACACGTTTTATGTTATTTTAATACACATAGATCCTGCCTGTAATATAAACAATAAGTATTTTTTTTTAATTTCTTGGAAAACTTACCATTTATGTACAACAACTTTTTAATTTAGCGTGATTTTAATATCACCAGATTGAATCAATATTATATAAACAATTATAATTCAAAGGTATTGAATTACAATTCAAAGGCATTTTATAATTCATGGACAATAAAAAGTGTCAATATCCATTTTCCAATAAAACGTAGTTGAATAACCTTGAAGTAAACACAGATGAGAAATTGCAAAATCTTTTGCTTAGAATTTTGACATTTGATAACGACCTAACGGAGCATTTTTGGATATAAGTTGAGTTCAATCGTTTTATTTTAATCTCGGGAATATGTGGTATATTTGTGTACAGAACTGTCAGATACACCCTGTATATTTGTTAAAGGATGATATATCAGGTGTCCCCCCTAAAGTCATCACGGCAAAATTTGTATGTACTTTATGTTTTCGCTTATATTAATTTTTTTTAGATCTATGCCATTCTAAATTTCATTATCTGAGCTATTCTGCGTTGAAGAGGAACAATAATTCCGAAACAGGGATGTCTGTAATGGCGTCGTTGTTTCCTTTTTGGGGTACATTTATAATGATAAATAATGTCCCAACTTTTAACGTGGTCAACTTAAAAGGTCATAGTTGGCACTCACATCTATCCAATCATAGTTATCTTCAACAAGAGTCTGTTTTTGGCTCAATCCCTGCCATTTTCGAAAAATCTTGCTTGGACACGAAATATTGTTCAACTCCTACGTGATACATTTATATTATTTAATTTAGTTTATGTTTTATTACGTTTAATTTAATGACAGATTTGCATGTTTTCTTCTTGAAAGTTTTCTGAACTCGAACGTCATTCTTAGTCAATGGATTACCAGTTTGTAATATACAGAGAATTGCGAAGGCGTGCGGCAGAATTGTGTCCCACGCCACAATTAATTGGTGTTTTGTGGCTATTATTTAATTAATAGAAATTTTAACTTTTTTTAGAGGTCAATTCTTGGCGCCAAACGTGAAATTAAAAATTGACTTCCAGAAAACAGGAATTAGTTATAAATATTTTTGGGCACAAACATACAGATGAAGAATATGTAAACAAGTAGATTTATACTGAATCGAAATTGTTCAACTTTTGTGCAATTCTGAGTTTTCCAGTTTATAGTAGGGTCGATAAAATAGATTTATGCACTTTGTTATAATAAGAAGCTACTTTGCACATTTATTAACAATATCAAAACAAATTCCATTTTAAAATTGTGTGCAGACGTTTATAAAAATAGTTGTTCTGTTTGTTTTCTTGTTTTATCATTATCGTCTTTGACAGTGAATCTCTTAACAATAGTTTACCCTCAGTAGTGGTTTCTCAATAATTGTTGTCGATTTAATTTAATTTATAACATGAGTGTATCTGACTGTATCTGTAAGGCAGAGGATTGAAATTCTTACGATGCGATGATTGGGCATGGTAATAGGATCCGAACTCAACAAGAAGTATGTAATTTATTTAATATTAAATATCCAGAACGACTCATAACTTAATCGATATTGAGTAAAATTGAAAAAAAAAAATTAGAAAGGCTGGGACGATGGAAGATTTATCCTAAACAGGCCGCCCAGGTGTTAACGAGGATACAAAATTAAATATTTCACTGCCCGTTGAATAAAATCCACATACCAGCTTTCGCCAGGTTAGTCGCGATTATGTTACTAAAACGTCATGCGTCAGTACATACGGTATTAAAATTATAAAAAATGGCATCCATTTAAGATTCAGCTTGAGCAAGAACTAAGTGATGATGATCAAGGTAAGAGGATACAGTTTTGTGAAACAATGATGATCCTTTCTTAATAAATAATAGTATTTTCTCTTTATGTAATAGAAAAGTTTCTAGACCGGCTTATTAATAGTTCGAAAAATTTTGTTTGAAGTTGTTTATTATTTATGGAGAATGTGATAAAGTAATATCAAAAACTTCTAGTACATTTGTTACTAGATATCCACAAAAACAGAAAATAACACTAAACATTGTACACGCCTATTAATTGGAGTGAAGACACTTTGCATAAACTAAAATAGCCAAGGAAAAATAAACTAAAAACATAATTCCATTTTAATTTAATAATTGTTCATAATTCCGCTCTCGAACCTCCACACATTTTCCGCACCTTCGGATTAGTTCATTATGGGTAGCCCTTCTAATTGAGTCCTGTGATAAGTTTTGAAATGCATTTCTTACTCTCTGTATACAATCTTCAATAGTTATTAATGCGCTCTCATAAACTTTATTTTCAATAGTTCCCAAATAAAATAATCTAAAATTGATAAATTGGGCGAGCGAGGAAGTCATAGTAAAGGTCCATTATTGACGATCCATTGATCGAAAAAGTTTCTTGTAAAAATTTATTAATCAAATACGCGTTATGTGGGGGAGCACCGTTTTGCTGATAAAAAATGTTTCATGTTCGGCGAGAGGTAAATTTTCTAAATAATGATTAATCAAATTTTGTAAAATATTTAGATATCTCTAATCTGAAACAAAAACAAAAACAAAAAAATTAACTATACATATTAGCAGAAGAAGAAATCTTTATAACTTACTGTTTAAATTTTCCTGATAAAATTCTAATGCCACCACTATATCGGTTTTTATGACACAGTAAACATTAAACTGTCAACTTTCTTGAAAATATTGCTCCCTGAACACATGAGGATTCGAGTCACTCTAATAATGCGAATTGTGTCGATTAAAAAGTCCATTTTTGGTCAATTTAGCTTCATCTGACTATTTCATATTTCCCAAATAAGAATCGTCGCCTACAGACATTATTAGAATAACATTACCAAAATATTCTCTTCTTAGGAAATCTGTTTCTTTTTAATCGTTGAACCATTTGGAATGAAAACGGGTGAAATTTATGTTTAATTAAGATTCTGTGAACTGAATCCTGGCATAATCCAGATTTCAGAGCAGTTTGTCTTATTGACATCATTGGCAATGCATGAAAATATCCCAGAATTGCTATTTCTACGTTTTCGTCATTAACAATAGGCCTCCGCTTTTGAATTCTTGTCTTGACAGAGCCATAGTTTTCAAAATGATCCAGTATGCGTTTTACAGTGTTTGGTGACGGTTTCCGTTTTCGTGGATATCGAGTAGCAAATGTACTACAAGTTCTTGATATTACTTAATCACATTCTCCATAAATAATACATAAATTCAAAAAGTCTTCGTGGGTGTAAGTTAAACGCGGTGGCATTTTTTGACGTAAGAGAATGACTGACATTACTGATTGTTTCTAATCATGGCTAATTTGATAAAATTTTTACTAAAAATTCTTAAATTTCTAAGAAAATCGCAAATATTTCAAAAAGTTGTAACTTAAACACCCACCATGTTTATAAAAATATGTGGGGTATTCCATTTAAAATAAGCAAGTTGGTATTGACTTCCGGTATAACTGGAAATGCCAGATACTTGTAATTATTTTAGTTGGATTGGCCACACTGCCGTTAGTAGTTCCCTACATTTTCAAAATTTTCTGGTGCGTAATTTTCCCTATATCGATCGATGCAATTTCTGATGAGACACACTGTATATTTGTTACATAAGTACATTAACATAAAATAGTTCTTAATATCCAGCAATTTTATCTGTTAGTTTCCTGCTTTATACATATATTTTATGGTGACCAGGAAAAATTCATAATTAATTGCCCTGAAGATGGTAATAAAATTTACCGAAACGTCAAGTTGAAAAATTTGTTTTTCTCAAAATAAGGACCCTTATCCAACAAAATTTTCCAGTTATTTTCTCCGATGAATGCACTTGCAAATTAAATGGTGAAGTAAATCGTCAGAATTGTAGATACTGGGCAAGGGAAAACCCTTGATGGATGCGGGAGCAGCACATATTGTATCCACAAAAGGTAAATGTGTGGGCGGGAATTGTAAGAAATAGAACCATTGGACTCTATTTTTTCGATGGAATTGTAAACGGACCGGGATATCTCCAGTAGAATTAATCCTGGAAATGTTGACGAAAGTCTGTAGTATCAACAGGATGGTGCGCCTCCCAATTATGCAGAAGACGTTGGAGGGCATCTTGACCAAATATTTCTGAACAGGTGGATTGGTAAACATGGACTCATCAAATGGCCACCATGGTCACCGGACCTCAATCCATTAGATTATTTTCTCTGGGGCCATCTAAAAAACTTAGTTTATAAAACCAAACCGGAAAACATAGTTGAATTAAAAGAGAGAATTAAAAGAGATAAACAACATTTCTCAGGAAACTATAAACAAGGTTTAGCAACACTTTATTCACAGTACCCTATACTGTCAGCTATATCAATGTACAGTTCGAACATTTACCATAAATTGTTTTTATTATTTACTTACCGTTAGTGCTAGTGAATATTATTTGTTCAAACAAAACATGAAAAATTAGTAAATTCTTATATTCAAAATGGCCGTTTCTTTCAACTTATCAATTTTAGACCCTAAGTATATTTTTGGAATCAGCTGTTGATTCTGAATCCAAAAATGGAGAAATATATAGGGTGTTCCATTAAAAAAAATATAGATGACGTCATAACGGAAACAGTGATGCTGTGAAATTAAAAATCGATGTGTCTGTGGATTCTCTCTAAATATTTTTTTGTTTAAGAAATGAATTTATTCCATACTTTACAGACACACTGTATATGTGTATAAATACTTGTATATTTGTGTATATTGTATAATAGTAGAACTACTGTTATTATTATTATCACATATGAAATGTTGTGTGTAAATCAAGACGCATTGTTTTCATTTTACTTATTTCATTTATATTGAACCTATTAAAAAAGTTTTAACGCGCCTATGTACGTATCTAACTCCACAATTGTAGACACGTACTTTGAAACTAATATAAGATAGGACTAACCGCATTATGTGTTGTATAATTTAAACCATTCTCGCAAAATTATATTTAATCGCTGTTATTCACATTGCAATAAGTAACATTTGCTTCTCTTTGTTCCAGGAATCCTCTCCAACTTTGACGCTCATATCGTCAAAGGTAAGCAGGCGATGCGACCGCAGCGTTGTCCAATCAAGGTGTGTGTAACTGTGTGCTTTTATTAATTTTACCCACTACCACAACATAGCAGCTACCCACCACTTGTTATGTTCACTGCGTGTCTGCATTGTGGTTGGTGTTTTTCTTAATTTTATTCTCAGAGGCGTACGTTTACATTTAAGAAAATGCCATCAAGAACTTTAAGCAGAAGCAACGATTGTGATTAATATTTAAAAGACAAATCCTTTGAGGATTATTATTATCACTTATTTTGGTAAACGCTATTTCTCAAATATTCTCGTATTGTTGACCGAAGGCGTCTTGTACGAGATAGAAGCAAGAGTATTGAAAACACAATTATTCAATACCATCTTGATATCAGAGGTTTGCTAAAGAAACAAATTCATAAATATTTCATTGTAGTATTGTCACCAGATACTCAAAATTCTGTAAGGATAGAAAAATTATCAATTGGTTGTTTGAGGAAGGTTATTTTTATTTAAAAGCCGATTAATCTAATGAACATACAATTATACATATAAGATAACCAAACGGACCGAGCTACAAATTTTGATCAATATCGTTACTTTGGTTGATTCGACGAACTGACTTCTAAGCGTTACAGGTAACATTCTTTCAAATTTGTACCAAGTAGTTACTACTCTTCTAATTTATTTGAGAAATATATTTAAAAAATTAACAGTAACCCTTGCATCTTCCTAAAGTCCCAATTTAGGCATTGAGCTCACTTTTACCATTTACTGATAGCGTTTTTATAAGGTAATAAGTAAAGACGGTTGAATGTGCGATTTCCAGCGGCGCGCCGGGTTACCGTAACCATTTAATGTAAGTACAACTAATTACAAAGATTTACCTCTTACTTTTGGTCATGAATGGTTGTTGGTAATTCTCAGCATACACCTGCATAGTTAATACAGCTTCTATAGTATCATCTGGCAAATTTCTACACTTTGCTATAAACTTCGACGTGTATTTTGAAAATTAATGTTCTACATCCATAGATGTAATATTCCGGTATGAAAAATATTGAGAGTCAGTAGCATTTCCATCACTTACACATTTTTAAGGTCACGCATTTTTTTAATATCTGAATTTTTATTTAATACATTCTGAAATTTTTTGGCAACACGAACACCAGGAACATTAACCTCTGTAATGCCAAGTTTACTTTCCCCACTTATTGCAAACCTTGCAACCGTGTTCCCTATTATTATTTCCCAACCTTCTACTAGCCAGCAAAGATGAGTTTGATAGCCCATTTGAAGTTAAAATTTGATTTATAACATTGCCCACCTTATTAATTCGTGTACCAAAGGTTTCATCCACAGCTTGCCATATTTGTTTATCACGTACTTCATTCAATATATTATTTTCAAGTCGTTTTTTAGCATGGGAATTTGCGATCTTGTTGTCTCGTAGGAAATGGCCACTCAAGGGAAGTTCCTGCAGTCACTACACCTGAGTTTCGCAGAATCAACCGTCTTTAGAATAAGTAATACAGTCATTGATAGTTTAGGCGGAATCAACAGCGTTCGTGCAAAGTTATTTTACCAAACAGAGATGTTCTCGGAGCGGCGTGGAAATTTTAGTTACAACATAATAATTGCTGGATAATTTATTATCATATGGTTTAATTTGTGCACTTATGGAACACGAACTGAACAGGCTAGAACGGCTAAAGCCTATATCTAGCGTACATCAGCGTAGATGTAAAACATGTACGACATTATATCCGGTGGTCCCGATGCACCGAAATTGCCAATGATTACTAATAAGGGGAAGATATATATCAGCAATATGATTTGCAAACAGTTGAAGTAATTTTATATGTATATGCAAGACCACAAGGTATCAAAACTTTCTGTTCTTAATCTTATCTCTAAGAGTACTGTTTTAATTCACTTGTTTCTCTAAGTACTACTTCTTGTTGTGTTGCTGAAAATTATTTATTTCTTTTATGTTTTGGTTTAAGTACTTAATTTGTAGTCCTTAGGAGAATTGGAATCTTTGATATAGCACCAACAATGAGGTGGTTTCTAGAAACACAAAACACTAAATTACGTTCAATATACATTGAACCAGCCAAGTTGGCTTCATCTGAAGATGCTTACTACTAAATATAAACTAATTTACATCTAAACTGTTGTCGAACTAGGCAGATTTTTTTGTGTGTTCTTCTAGTTAGGTATGTTTTTTATTTCTAATTAATTTTAAGTCTAATGATTGTTATTAAACACGAACTGGTCAAAATTAAACATGTCTATAATTCCATATTTGAGATAGGTTTTAGCCACTTTGAACCTAAATGGAATTCGTCCTTTCGTTTGTCCAACATACCTTAGATTACAGAACTTATATTTTATTTTGTAAATATTTTAAGTTTAGTCGAAAAAAAATGAAAATGTAATAGGAGACACCTCGAAGTTTGTCTGCCCTTTGGAATGATAAATACCTAGATTAAAAAATTGTATTAATTAAATACGAACCTTGATTTATCAGTCGCAATAGTTTCGGTATTAGTCCAAGTTTAGTTCCGGTTACCTCCAGATGATGCTAACTTAGTTGACGAATGGGGAGTCGATTAGTGTTCAATTTTTTGTGTTTGTGGAAATCAATTCAATGTAAGTAGTCGGTGAAAGGGTATTTTACCATAACGATATGGTCGACAGAAAATACACTACATAACCTTAAATGCTTCATATTTTATTACAAATTACTTGCATAAATTTTCATTGTTTACGCTAATTATTATTTTTTGTTAATTACAATCATTACTAGTAAAACACAAAATAAGTACCTAGCTAGTTAAAAATATATGTGTGTTGTGGAATCGACGCTTTTAAAATACGAATTTGAGATTTAATTTGGAGGAAATCTAAATCTGGAGTGTTTAAATTATATAACACCCCACAAAACCAGATAAGGATTATTGCCGCGAATCTTAAGAATTACGTCAGGCATGTACAACAGAACATCCTGAAATTTGGATGACAACATTAAACCTCCATGAAAGAAATTAATTTAAGTTTTTAAATATTCTAAAATTCATCTGCATTTGATCATTTATTTATATGTAATATTGTAAATAATAATGACAGATATTCTGTAATTATGCAAAAATATTGGAACAAAGCATTTACTTTCTTTTTTTTAATTTGCAACCTAACAATTGCCTGAGAGACCTTAACATTTTGAAAAAAGTTGTTTATGTGTATACGTTTTTGGAATGAAAAGTAACAGTTAACAACTTTAAAATTTGTTGAGATTGAGGCTATGAGACATTACTTGCAGCCCAACAATTGTAAAAATTTTTTTCTTATTTTTTTTTTTTTTTAAATGCAAATAAAATTCCGAGGCTTGAGAGTGCTAATATGTGTTGGACACCCCTAATATTACAAAAATTAAAATTAAAGTGCGTCAATAAAAACATCGTATCTCAAAAAAGTGACTTTTGGGAGTGATTTTTTTTTAAGTCACTCCTTATTGCAGTTTTGATAGTAAACTTTTGTCCGATTTATATGAAATTGGAATTATCCTAATATAGTATTCATATTTTGCGAGTGAAATAATTTCTAAATAATACGGTATTTTAAAAAAATTCTTTATGGGTAAGATATAACGTTATAACTTGAGAATCGTAACATCGTATCTTGAGATACGACCACCATAGAAAAATATCCGAATGAAAACATCGTATCTTGAGATATGATCGTGAAATTTTAAATTTTTAAAACCAGAATCATATGGCCATTCCAAGATCATTTAATTAATATTGTCTGAATTTCTGCGTTGATATTCCGTTGTGTCCTTATAATATCTGGAAATGTAAACGAGGAAATAAATCTTAGCCAATATGAGGTTAAATAAAACATTTGAGATTGACACTATTTTGTATGTTTTGAAGGATTCAGTAATAATAACAATAAAAATAAGAAATTATTGCTATTAATATGTTCATTTATTCTTTATATTTTATACAGTATTTATTACGTTTTATGTAAATTTTTGATATTTTTATTGCGTACTTCTCAATTTACATATTAGCTAGCTATAAATATTTATATTTAATAAAATATTTACTTGGTTTTATTTATTACTTTCTTATAACTACAGTATAAGAAAATAAAGTAAACACCTTTTTTAAGTATAGAGAGGATAGTACTATCTTGAGATACGATCATGTACTCAGGAAAAGTTGAGATGTGATAATGTTATTCTAAATATTAGGGGTCTTCAATAATAAGTTTATCCCCTTGTGATTAACAAAAATATTTAAACAGATTAAGGAGAAGGATATACTGTAATATGTTTGTAAGTTTGAGAAACATTTGTATTTTTTCTAAACTAGAATCTTACAAAAATGAATAATTATTTCTAATAATAATCAATCGTCTTATAGTATTTTCGTAAATTCTTTAGAGTAAAGAAATGCACATTCAATGGCATGCATTCGTAGGAAATAATAAAATAATAAAAATGAAATAATTTGATTACCTAAAAACTCATATTGATGATTATTAATATTTTCTCTTATAATCGATACATTTTATTTTAGGTATGAAAAACCATCATTAGGGAAAGTTGTGTTATAATTAAATACATTTATTTATATGATCTGAATTTTATAAACATTAAACAATGTATTATTTATTATTTACAAATATAGGTATTGATTAAAGTTCTAATTAAAAAAAAGTCACAAATGGATTATTTGTGATTTTCCTTATAAAAAATTGTATTTACAACGCCCAAATAAAAACAATGAATATCTTTCTTATTCTCTGGTCTGTCTTACTTTAGACGTTTTCTCCCACTGCTCGAAAGTATTTCCTGCATGTTATGAGCATTAAACCATGTTTATAGAAATAATTTCAATTTCCGTGGTAAGGAATGCTTTTACATCCCCGTGCTCCTTGCTGAGCAATAACAATTTTCTAATGAGATATCGTATTTTTTGCTATGAATAACAGCTTTATTTCTTTAAATTGTTATTGGCTAAATAAAGTAACATATATTCTAAAATATTTTCAATTGCAGGTACATATTTTAGAGAACCAAATTATTCTGCGCTGATTACTAATCACAGTAATTCAAATTTCATTTAAATAAAACTTTTAAATATTTCAAAATATTTAATACATAAATATGCATATAAATCACATATACAATTTAAAAAAAAGACAAATTCATTTTCAGATCTATCTATATTATGTTCGACGTTACGTTACGCCCCTGACTGCAGCGCTTCACTCGGGTTCATGCCAATTAACTTATTTCTATCTGTTCTCAAAGAAGGTCGCAGTCGCCCAACGGTCTTAACATTCGTCTCGTATACGTTATCAACTATTTTAATTGTATGGTCGACTCCAGCGATTTCCGACAATTTTTTTACAAGGATCACTCAAACGAAAGAGACGGATGTACTTATATAAATTATTTAAGATGAAGATTTCATATTTTGTATGTGCCCCCTGTATTTAAATAAATATTTTTTTCACTTTGATAAATAGCCGAAAAATTATTTTTCTACTATACAGAATTTACGAAAATACTATAGCGTCTGATAGAATTACAAATCGAGGTTATTGATTGAAATAGTTTTATTAATTTCGTAAAATTCTACATGCGGAACACCCTGTCCTATATGCAATATTTTAATTTTTTTTGTTTAGTTAAAAAATATTTAACCTATTTTTACTGCTGCCTACTTTGCTTCTGGTAATAAAATATTCTTGCGATGTTACTCTTAGTATGATTTAATAAGTAACTCATCTAGTAATTCTAACGATAATAAAGACACGTACGCCTCTGAGCTGCTACACGCACTTTTTACTACTTTTCCAGTTCGCACAGGAGTTAATTGCACGAACATAAATATATGCGGATTTCTGGTAAATCAATAATTGAAAAGGTTAAAGCCATATTCGCGAGAATTTATGTCTCATGGCGTCGAAGTTTTGAAATAAACTTGTATCCGATGTTCATCCATTTTATACTCTCGGATATTTCATGTTGAAAGATTTATCTCCATAATGAACTAATAATTATGTATAATTATGACAATTTATGTAGCTCCCGAGTAGCTGAAATACGGATGAGTGCTCATTTCAAATTATTAATTTATTATTTATTAATACGTTTTTAAGAAGTGTGGTAAGAGAAATTGAAGCGGCAGCATTCATAATGGAGAATTAGTTCGTTATATTGAAAATGAATATTTATGTTGTACAGGGCGGTCTTTAAGGTCAGGTTCCAGTGGACTTTGTTTGGTTAATAAGAGTAGTTGCAGTTATCGTTGCTAATCAAAGAATTTAACCATAATTCTTTAGTTCAGCTCTCCAACTTATTTAAAATTTTTATATCTTTAAATTTCGTCGTATTATTGTTCCAAGAATTCCTCTGTCGCCTGGAAATTAGGGCAATTTCAAACACTGATAACTCCTACAAATTTGGATCGATTATAGTATGCTTTGTATTTGTTGGTAGCAAATTTATTTGATTGGTTTGAGGCCAATCGATTCAAATTTGTATAAATTGCCAAGAATAAAATACACAGGGTATTGAACGAATGTGTGACATTAACATAGACCTTTGGGAAAGTACCACTAGCGGTATAAATGTTTTATTTCCATCTTAATGCTATTGTTAGTAAACTTGTTATAGAATTATCGGTCCATATTCATTTTTGAGGGAGGTATGTTTTCTAATTTTATTGCATTTTTCGCAATACCAAACTTATGGTATTTTAAACTTGACACCATAACACCAAGGTGATTATAATCACCTTTATTTTCCTTTCGAAACTTAACAGTCTTAACGTATTAACAAATTTGGTAATAATTATATTGCAAACAATAAATTGATCACTCACGAATACCAATTTTGAATCACAATCTCATGAATCGGTCTGTATAATAATGCCACTCCGCTGCCACTCGCCTCCCAAATCAAAATATTGCTGACATTAACCTATTCAGCACGTTGAAAAAGAAAACAATATTAATTACTGTATTGGGTGTTCTTCTATTTCTTACAATCGACCAGACTACAAATCTCCTCGTCCTTGAGGAGTAGCAGAAACAAACGAGAACGTAATCGTTTATTGAATATTGGCGTCTGTACTCAACACTAAACTGATTTATTATTATTTTTAAAGTGATTATGTCTCCTCGAGATATAAAAAACTATAAGGTTGACCGATGGAAATATCATGTTACAATCACAGTGCAAAATATAATACATTTCATCTTACCTAAAGCATCAGTATCTTCCCTCAATTTTGTCAATATTATCTTCTCTTAATATTTCTACATACTATTCAGCAATTGACTGATCGTCATCGTTTTTTGAAGTCCGCTTCTCTCCGCGTCTCCTTCTAATAAAAACATTTACTTCACAAGCGCTAGTAGTAAATGAACAATATAGAAAAATACATAGATTAAGTGGAGGCATTGGGGTGGAAATTTTAATCTTTTTTGAGTTAGTACAATTTACTAGTTATTGTGATATGCAGATGTATCTTTCTATGTTAAAAAGTTCAGCCTCTATAATAATAATCTTGTCCTCAAGTATTTTCATTATGGTTAGAAAGAACTATTGCGATTATGGACACTTCCTCAAATGTTATCGGTTCCAACTCGATCCTAACCTGAATTACATCTGCCCTTGTTCTTCTAAACATTGTAAAACAAAACAATCACTAGAGCATTCAGGTTACATTTACGAACGTACCTTATGTAAGGTATGTTTTAAAATCATTAGTGAGTGAATCGATAAGCCCATGAATGGAATCCTTTCATATACTTATAGATACATAGAAATACAGATGCAATGAAACTAAATTAAAACAAAAGGATTGCAAGATGCATAACGTCTAGATTATCACATAAAGTTTCTGTATACATATAAATCTAAAATGATTTATATGTGATACTTTCAATAATAATGATGTCAGTTCTACTATTGAAATGTTTATGTATACAGAAACTTTATGTGATAATCTAGACTTTATACATGTCACAGTGTCAAGTTGATGAGAGGTGTTGTGTCTCACAATTTAACATATCTTTAGAAATCCCGCCTCCTTCATAGAATCAATGAATCTCGTATTATGACATGCACGATGAGAATGGAATGCAATTTCTGAATGAAATGCTTCATACCATATGTATTTTTTACATATTATTATTATCTCTAATACTTTTCAATTAGCAGAAAAGAACCCCAAATGGGGTTTACTATTTAAATAATAGTAATTTTAAACCGTAAAGATTTTTAAATTGTTGCCAATGCCTACTTAAGTATATCTATATTAAAGCCAGCGTGACAATTACTATACTTACTATTTTTTGACAATAAATAAATAACCAACCAGCCTTACAAAATCTGTGAATAACGTGCAATTATTTTAGGAATCCAAGATTAATATAGGGAGCATCAAGATACATGGACTATTTTATTTTGATCTTAAATAAGATATGGGCAAGAAATTTTAATTAATCTAGTAATGGTTTAAAAGAGCAAGCTTTGGAGATATTTGACAATAGTTGACAGTTGTCAAAATGGAACGCTGGTCTTTAACCCTAGAATGCCCAATATGAAGCACAAATTATTTCAAGGTGGGTTCAAAAGTGGAAAGAATATGGCACTGTTTTAACATGAAAATCGAACGGCATTAAATTTGTTCAAGATCGCTGTTGTGCAAAAATTAACAGAATTGGATAAGCAAGATCGCATCCATTTTTCCAAAGATTTTGATGTACAAACCACATTTTTCCTTAAATGGTTTTGTTAACGAACAAAACTGTCGGGACGGGGCAACTTAACATCCATGTACAATTCATGAAAAGCCATTGCTTCCCCAAAGATTACAGTTTGGTGTGCAGTTTCGTCTATTATTGACCCATTGTTTGTTGAAGTAAACGATGCAACGATTACAGTTAACTCTAATAGATATGCAATCAGAAGGCTCTAAGTCGTTTGAGCAAAAACAATAAAGTGACTCTAATCTGGATACTCTAGCCACTCGGCCGGGCTTTTTGCAATTAACGCTTTTTAACCAACGTCGCAAGCACGACGGCTATGTACACGGTTCGACCAACCCCACAGTGCAAAGAGCTGTGCACACGGTGCAACCGACCCCGTAACGAAAGAGCTGTGCATACGGTGCGGCAACGAAAGAGCTGTGCACATGGTACGACCGACTTCAAAACGAAAGAGCTGTGTACACGGTGCATTAAAAATCTCGAGCTTGTTCAAAATGAATACGTTCAAATCTATTACTAATATCTGCTTAATTGTACGTAAATTAGACGTTTAGGTTTGAATCTTTTAACATTTATATATTGTTATTCACTTCGGTTAGTCGATTCTTTGGCCACAGATGCAGCAGGATCACGAATCATCGGATTTGTCCCCATACTTGGCATATCCTCAAGCACTGCCATGATGGCTGTCTTAACCTCGGCTGAAAGGAAAACTCTCCAAGAGTTACCACAATTAGTTTATTCGAAGGCGTTTACAAAATACCCTTTGCAATCAAGAGTTAAGAAATTTTAGAGTTAAACATAGTAAACCTGAAATATTGGGCACTGCCGACTAAACTATCATCTGCATAAACTCGACCTCACTGAAAACGACCAGTGCCGCCTATGCCTGGAGGATGATGATAAGCCAGACCACGTCTTATCCACCTCTCCCGTTGTGAAGAAGATCCTATTCTCAATATTTGGCAAAGGATAACTGCTGCCAGAGTATCTGGACACACGCTCACCCAATAAAGTTACCAAGTTGTATTAGGGTACTGAATTTATTGAGTGAAATATAAATAGGAGTGAGCTTCAATACGCCTGCTGATGTCCGCAATGGAGGACCCATAAGGACCCACTCACAAAAAAAGCTAATAGATATGCAAATATGCTGCTGACTTTTTTCTTCTTAAATTTGAGGATGAGGCGACGGAACGATTTTGGTTTCACCAAGATGGTACTACTAACGATATTGCAAGATTTTGCATGACAATCTTGGAACAATCTTTTCCACAGCTTTTGCTATCTCGTAATACTTTCATTGGCCTACCGGGTCACCGGATATTACTCCTTCATGCTCTTTTTTGGGCTATTTAAAGGGAAAAGTGTACAAGCAAAAACCGAGATGAATTTTGAACGAATGTTCAAGCTGAAATAGAAGTTCTATCGATGGCTTGAACAAGTAATGCCCAATTTGGTTCACTGTTTGCAAGAATGCATTAACAATGAAGGAACTCATTTAATGCACACCATATTTCTTTAAAAAAATCTCCTATTATTGTTGAATACCTTGTGTTACTTTACCAACTTTACCAATACAATATTATTAGATTTTAAGTAATCCATGCATCTGTATTTGCAACTAATCAAAAAAAAAAATCACCCCGATGCTATTCCAACAGAAAAATTACATATGTACATATTACGTCAATACTTTCTGATGACTTTTATTTACTCTGAGACGAGATAACCCAGACCCTTTTTTATGTGTTCTTGGACACCTCGTGAGAATTCCATTTGGCCTTATTATATTATTTACGTTTCTTTTTCTCTTGGCCTAAAAGATTACTTTAACAGTAACTGTTTTGTTTGTTAAATTTGAACATTATTTAACCAGTTGTGATGTTTTAAAAACATATGCCAATAGATATAATTTATTTTTAATACTACCAATTTATTAATTAGCGTCCCTCCAAAAAAAATTAATACGGTTTTTAAAGTAATTTAGAGGTAAAAAAAGTAAAATAAAAAACTATTAATCATGGATGGCTGATTACATTTTTAAGTTAATTAAATAACTCAAACATTTTTTTCATACTCACGTCTAACATCAGTAGCAAATTAAATGGGATAGAACTAAACAGCTGAGTAAAAAGTGTTAACGCTCGACCCGACAATGATGTCTTATTTTATTTAGGTCTGTCTCAACATGAAATAAAAAGTTAAAAGAGAGATCAATCGCTATGATTGATCAAGTCATGCCCAGTGTTTTCTTTAATATGCTCTTTTACCTTGAACCTACCATCTGGTATACTAATTTCCTTACATTGTTTTAAATAAATAATAATGACCGTGGGTGGCACAACAATGTAAAAAAGTAAGTGCACACTCTTCGGTGAATGAGTTCATAAACATTTCGCGGTTAAAATCACCTTAGGTGTGCTTTGTTTTGATTTTAATTCTTTGTCTGTCATAATCAGTTTTGTTCTGAAGAGTCTACACAAATTCTGAGATTATACAGAGTTCATATGCTTCGGATGAACGTCCTTTGTTTTTCCAAAAATGTAATACACAAATGTGTGGAGTGATGACTTGATATGACTAATAGACATGTTGTATTGTATGAGTACAAATTAGAATTTAACAGACTAGTAAAAATAGAAAATTCAAAGAAAGTTTACCTGGAACAGTTTTATCTACGTAGTTGGCTACTATTTTATGTCAATTAAGGACGTGTACCATTTATTCCAATATCTTAACCAAGACTTCGGTTCACCGTACCGTAAATCAACGCGCCTGAAGAGTAAAGGAATTATACGGAACGCGGTTTCCTACAAATGGTAACAATTAATTGGTATCAACCGCTCAAACGGCTTAAAGCCAAAAGTGACCAAGTCCAAAACCATCATTTTCTGGTTTTTTTGATCAAGTAATAAGAAATTCACTTACCTCTTCTTACAAAAATTGATCAAGTACTGTGACAACCCTAAAGTTGTTTTATTAAAACAAGTTTTTTTGATCAAGTCTAAAAATAATACATTTTATGCGAACAAAAAAAAATTTGTTTTGATAGATAGTGAGATTCAAAACTTTAAATTATGATATTTATAAAAACATTTATATGGCTTTTCTACTTAAATTTTTATTCTTATAAGCTTATGTTTAAAAATTAAAAAAACAAAATTACCAGTTTCTCAAAAATGAATATTTTGGACTTGGTCACTTTTGGTTTTAAACCCACGGGTTTCCGAGATATTTTTTGCACTACAGTTTCAAATTTTATATATATATATATATATATATATATATATATATATATATATATATATATATATATATATATATATATATATGTATATATATATATACATATATACATACATATATATATATATATATATATATATATATATATATATATATATATATATATATATATATATATATATATATATATGATTAAATATGATTTGAAGGAAACAACTACTCAGCGGGCAAATACCCCGACCTGCATTGAATTACACCTTCAAATCATGATAGATCGATAGCCAATATCATTTGTCAATTCCTAACCAGACATAGATCGATTTCGAACTTATTTGTTCTCTTCAGTATGCCATAGGTTATGGAACAGACAAATGATAGTGGCCAACCTGCTAGTTATATACTAACTATGGTGAAGTAAATAGTGGTGAGAGGTATGAAACTTCTCATATGGTCTGAATATATATATACAGGGTGTTTACAAACTTGGGAATTATTTTTTGAGGATAAGTACATCTTGATATAATAAATCGTATGGTGCATAAGAAAACCTTAAATATTAGAAAAAAATAACTGACCTTTCTCAACAAAAAAGTGCGAACATGTTGAGAACTGCTGGAATCGAAGTTGAATGACCGTGTGTCAAATACATCATATGGCACAATCACTGTTCGATGTTGCCACATCCTTTAACACACAAAATCTTGTTGCTGTAGAACATTAATTAACTCTTTTCACATGAAAATTAATATAGTTTATTTCCTCACAGGGCACCATACAATCCGATTAGACGTACGGTTTGCTTAACGAATGAATGCCACACATTCTTAAAGTTGGATTGTCCTCTACCAAATTTAAAATGTTTTTCTCAGCGTTCAAAAACATATGAGGACCTCATATCACGTCTTTGACGTGGTCGTAACTGACAAATATCGTGTGATCGTTGCACAAGAGTTACAAATCATATGGCATTTGGTTCATTCCTTTTTGGAAAACGTTCCGCATACAAACAGCCGACGTATTTGACATTTACTGTAAATATTAACATTGACTAGTTCATTATTACTGTTACTAATGAAAAAACACTGTAAAACGGACCAAACGAAGGTTGAAAACAAACACTATTAAATAACAACAACCACAGAATTTTATGTTTTGTTCTTCATCTTTATTCTGTCAAAAGTTGTCATTTCTCAATCTTTTTTGAGATTTGTCATTTTGTTTTGTTTTGATTTCATGCCTATCAGGAAATTTTTGTGTTTTATCTTCTATTTTTCAGTTTTTTTGCGGCACAATAATAGGAAAAGTATATCGAAATTGTGTTTTATGTAAAACTGAAAACAAAGTCATATCTGGAAGAATATCACGTGACATTTCACAGGTTAGAATTGTTTTATTTTTATATTGTTCAAGCATTATCTGCTAAATCTAACCATCTGCATTAACTATACATTGAAGTAAATATTTAATGAAAAAATTTAATCGTATAGTTTACTCAGTGACGACAGCCAAAATGTATGGGTACAAATACGTATGAGGTTTTTCAAGTACAGACATTATACATACACTATTCATATGTTCAAAACATTTTATGAACGAAGACTACATGGATCCAAAACTCAAGAGTCTGGAAAACCATTACAATCAAGAGCGGGAGCTTTTCCATCTATAGCGGTGTCCAATCCAATCTTGACAATGGAAGTTTTAAGGGCACAAGGTATAGTATTTATTAAATCAAGATAGCAGTATTTGGAGTCTTGTCAAGTTAAAGAAATTAATGATTTTCATTCTATACAATTCGTCCTTTAAAACAATTTTATATCACGTACGGTCTAAAATGTATCGACAACTAAATTGAATAAAGCAGCTTGCCTCAGTTTTTATGTTAACTTATAGTGGAGGGAATTTTACCAATGTTCTTAATACAATAATTTGATCTATGCTTTTATTTTTAAAGGTATTTTAAATATAACGTAAAATAATTGTGCCCATTAAAATTTTTTAAAATTGGGTCCTTCCCTATAAATATTAAAATATTTTCTTGGTAGATAACAAGATTGTATATGTAATAGTTATAACCACATTTTCAGGTTTTTGGCATGACAATTATAATATCTTGAGTGTCATATATTAAATAAAATTAAATTATCAAAATTTTAATGCCTCGTGTTAAAAGCTAGATAACATTCAACGAAAAACTTTCATTTATAACTTGTATGTATATTACAAAATTTAATTTTCTTTTTTAGTCATCCCTGCCATGTACATTAGAAGATCTGGTTTCCCAAAAATCAAAGAGAAGACAGGAAGTACTCAAGAAATCTGGCGGTTTGCACTGACTCTCCAATTCTATTCTTCTAGAGCTTACAACTACTTTCGTAGACTTGAGAGAATCTGTTACCCTATCTCATACCAAAGCTCTTGTGCATCTTTAATAGTGACAAGTTAGCATGCTATTATCATAGTTTTTATTAATATGGCTGCTATTATTATTAATCTTTTTGTATTGTTTAATTAGGTGCATAAATTCTTTATGTTCAGTAAATACTGTTTAAATGAATTGTGATCAATTCATCACTGTAGTGCATTGTTTTATTACCCTATTATGAAAAGAATTTTCATTATTGCATTTATAGATTTTTCTTACTTTTGGTTGAACATTTATATGAAATCAGGCACGAAAGTGAGACTTCTGCAAAACTGTTTTCAATTTTCAGCTATATATCGTTAATATTTTCGACGACTTCACAAACCACTGAACTAAAATTTAATACTTATAAGGCTTAATTCATAAAATCTTAAGATTTCATAAATTCAAAGATATTTATGTATGATTATATTGTAAAGTACTGTTTGTGACATAGTTTTCCGGTCATAAGGTACCTCTTTATAATATTAGTAGAATAAAGTAACTTTATTTTACTAGTACTATAAAGAGGTATTTTATGGCTGCAAAACTGTCATAAACAGTACACAGCATACTTCACTCCTTTCTCATAGAATAGATACAAAATTTATAAAATGAACGTTTCTCCATAATGAGTTAATTTTAGCAGTCTAACATAAAGCTTTATATGCAACTCCTCCATATTACAGCTTTATTGAATTCATCCTTTTTATGGCCTTGGTCACTACATTCAACTCACATATAAACGACTTGCTCAATAAACCCTTATATTATGGACTTATTACATAAATAGCTATTATAATAAATAAAGTTAAACTCAATATATTATATTTTGTTCTCCAATAAATTCAGAAATATAGAGTAAATAAGGAAATAAAACCTACACTTAAATATTGTATACCTACATACCAAAAGTAGGTACGTTAAAATCAACCTAGTAAGAAATATAGTTTTAAACATTATAAAATTAATAGTTATTGTGGTTGATTAAATAATATTTTTGCACAACTGTTTTCAAGGTAGTTATTTTTCATTTTCAGATTCTTTATTTTTCGTGGCAGAATATAACTTTCTTCTGGACTTCTGTTCAACTTTCTTATTTCAGTATATTTCTTTATAATCTCAGGCGAAACACTGAAACAATTTATTTAATGAAAATTTTATGGAGTACTTATTTATATAAAAAACTTACCCATAATTATGAATACTTGGAATAAAAACTCTCTTCCTATTAGAGCTACTGTCAGTCTCGTCACCAATTAATTTTGCTAAAAATAAGTACATAAATTAACAATACATATATTTTATTATATTTAAGCAATATCTTACACCAAACATCTTTTTAATTTCAATGTTATTCATAATCGAAGAGTGTCATCATGAAGATGTCTGTGTAGAACTAAAAGAGGACGATTGTGTCGTTAGTGAAATGACATCAATAACAGTAGACACTTGTAGCCTTATTTTTCCTTTGTTCACTTGTAGATGGAACATACATATTTTGGTCCATACAAATTTCTGTCGCAGTTTCCTTTGTGAGTTGCAAATTTTGCACTGCATCAGCTTTCAGGAAAACTTTATGTCTCAGTTTCATAAAATCACCTTCTTTGAACTGTTTGAAGCAAATAAATTTATTCTCTGACCACTGCCTCTGCTCGCTTTCCCCAAGCAATCGCTCCTTTAGGGAAATCTAAAACACGTAATTTGTAGAATTGAAAAAAATAACAGATCAAAACTAACATACCTCTGAAAAGTGATCCCTTTAGGTTTAAAATGTTTTACCTTCCTACTGCACAAGACGTTTACAAATGTTTTTTATAAAAGTACCAAATACAATTTGCACTTAATAAAAAAATATATTATTTTCACTACACAAAGTATTAAAATATCCTATCGTAGTCATAGAAAGTCGCAAAAAAATTCATATAATGAAAGAAATCGCACTATAACTACAGAAAACCAAACAATAACAATTAAATGATGGAATGACATTTCTAGTCTAGTGGAAATGGCGTCGCCAATGATGCCACCAGATTTTTCGATGCGCAAACTTCCAATCTCCCTAAGCGTATGTGTACAGACTCAGGGACGGACTCGCCCAGCCAGCAGGTCAGCAATTACCGACGGGGCCAAACACTTCTGGGGGGTCAAACTGCAAACTGAAACAATATATTTTTCCTTTTCCTTTGTAAGAAATTATTTTCCATTGACAAAGTCAAAAATATTTATCTGGCCACCGGGAGCCAGCTAGTACAAGTGGTTTACTCTTTACTAGTGTAACCAGCAAGAAGCTGAAAGATATAAAATTGGCACTAGTAGCGTCATCCATCCCATATTTCTGTTTGACATTTAGATTACTAAATATTACTAATTACCAAATATTGCGAACTGTGAAAATTACCCTATTAATATTAATTTTGATTTGAAATAAGTTATATTTTATGGTTTATATTTGATTCTTATTTTTTCATTCTTTCTACCATTAAAAGTTTGACATAATAAAATTGTTGACGTTATATTATGTGTATACTGTTCATTGGTTTCCAAGTGAATAAACGCTTGTTTTACTCCCTATTTTGAGTAGTAAAATGCTGTTTTATTCCCGTTCATGCAAAAATACTATAAGTAAGTACTTATAGATAATTAATTATTTAATTATGAAGTAAGTTTATAATTATGTTATTGTGCATTATTAAAATTTGAAAAGTACCAAATAAGGAATGAGATGAGGTTATAGGTTAAGAAAATAGTGTATTGTTTTAGCTCTAAGATACATTATTTGTATTATATTTCTTGTACCCTGTACTTACAATGTACAAATCCAACTATTTTTTATTTTTGAATTGTTCCTTTCGATATTTACTTTTATGTTCGAATTTATCATTTATCTAGTAATAAACAATAACGAAAAACATTAATTTTTATTGTTCGTTTTAGGTATATTATTTCTTTATATCCTGAAAACGATTGATCTTTCTTGGTTGGAGGGGGTAGGCCGTAGGGGACAAATTACAACTATTGCCTATGGGGCCGAATGAGGTCAGTTCGACCCTGTGTAGAGTTTACAAATGGTGATTGATCGTTGTTTGTAATTTAATGATATTACAGGTCCCTACATTGTAGGTTTGCTTGCGTACTGAATTTCGTGATCTCTGTATGTCAAATGTCAAATGGAAATTTTTAAGATGTGTAAAAAATTTACCACAACGTATTTCTTTTTTTTTGTGCATAGAGAAACTAAAAATAAAATCTTTGTGTGTTTGTATGTGAAGTGAATATGCATCGACTCCCGTCAGCTGTAATATCGAATAAGCACAAACGTCGTTTACTTAACAGAACGTGTTTTAAGTGTATAACGCAGTTTTAAAAACTAATATTAATGGTTACTGAACAATAAGATTTGAACAACAAGATTAGTTTTAAAACAAATCTTATTGTTTTATTTCGTTAATTTTGTGTTCTCAAAATAGAGACGTTTGTATTTTATGGAATTGTCTCGTGATATGGAAAAAGTGTCATATTGGTTTAGATCCATCAGCCGAAACCCGGTTTAGATGCTTTTATACTTTCAAAAAGAAGACTTCACTACAAATGGTGATGCATTTCCAAATATTACACATGGAAATATTGTTAATTATTTAGTTTTTGAGTGTAGTGCCTACACAAAGAAAGAATTATGTGAATTATGTTTGTGGTTGGGTTTGATGCATTTCCAAATATTACACATGGAAATATTGTTAATTATTTACTTTTGAATGTAGTGCCCTACACAAAGAAGGAATTATGTGCGTTTGTGGTTGGGGAAGGAAGTCTTTTAAGGAATTTTCTGCAAGAGAAGTTTTTGCAAAGGTAAAAATAAGTTCAATTATCAGGGATTTCTTCACTATAATTTATTATAATAGATTGGGTATATTTCCATTTTTAAATTGTACAATGCTCACAAAAATGTAAATATTTTGATTTCTCCATTTTATATTTGTACGAGTATTTCCATAAAAACACAAATATTATGAAAAATAACAAATTTAATAATGTAAAAAAATGTAAATCAATCAATCAATAGTGAGAAAAATGTTTTAAGCTGTAGTTAGATTCTTTAAAACAATTCAACCCATGGGTTATGTTGTACTTTTCTGGCTGTTAGAAGACGTTTAATTTTCGAGTAAAATATTTAATTTAAAAAAATGAGTACATTTTGATCGGTAGCATAGTTAGATGTTATTTATCTAATTCTATTGGAACAAGAAAAAAATTGTCGCTAAATAATGGGCGTTGAGATAAAATTTGGCAACACTGCCATAACCATATACATTATTATATGTCTATGGCCATAACTTTCGCGTACAGCTAGCTTCGTCAGCGGTTCTCAAACAATTTCATGTATTACTTAAAATATTTTTTTTGCCACTTCTGAGGAACTTTTACTAAGGTAAATTTTTAGCAATCGACTTCTTTTACCAAGTACTACCTCCCATTAAAAATATATTCCCAAGTTCGTAAACACCCTGTATATATATATATATATATATATATATATATATATATATATATATATATATATATATATATATATATTATTTCAGGTTTTCGTGGGTGGTGGAATGTTAAATTCGTTTTCCGGGTATACTCTCCCGCGTAGGTGATAGGCCCCGTAAGTTATTTTTAGGGACCGTGGTTGTCTTGAACGACGTTTCAAAAGAATCTCATCTGCCATCTTCAGGTTCTAACCGTTAACTGCTTACTGCGGCTTCTGGTTACTCGGAACTGAAAATTTTCAGTTCGAGTGTGTGTATTTCAGTGTGTGTGTGTGCTCCACTACTCTAGTACATGTCAACTGATAATTGGTTCAAATGCAAATTACTCTACACCACAAGTATTTCATACCAACTCACCAAACAATCCAACCAAAATATAACTAAAAACCGCGGGCATTTTCAAAATCCTACAATTTATGAGAAATTTGAATTTAATGAAATTTTTCCTTCAGACAGGTGTGCTTGAACTCGGTGGCGTCCAGTCACGTGGCTAGAAAACCTCCTATATTGTCACTAAGTTATCTAGTTCCTGAGAATACTCCCCCGAATAGAAACAACCCTCTATCTGATTTAGTTTGTGAATTTGAAATGTAAACTTGGCCAGTTTTTTCCCTTAGGATCGGTGCTACGGTCTTCGAATCGAACGTACTGTAAAGGACCACCCCCCATTGATTGTCACAGGATTAATTCCCAGCAATACGTTGAAACCAAGACTGAAGCAACGAACCGAAATGGAAAAAAACTGTCCGTAACTTTATTTATTTAACTAAAAAGGTGAAGCCTTCGTTGTTGGAAATAAATCAAAAGGGTGTATTCAACCCCCTATATTTGTCACTGGGTCTTTTTTGCCCCTTGCTTACTCCCCTCAACGTGTCTTTCACCTTTTGTTTTCTTTCAAACACAGAAACACAATATATTACACTTCCTCTTCCCTCTGTGTCTAGTTAAAGGAATGTAAAATAGAATTTTCTTCCTCATTTTGTTGTTCGTTAGGTTAGTTTTCTCTGAGCTCGGTATCACGGCTCCTGACTAAACGTCCTGTTGGAATTACACCCCCAATGATTGTCACAAGGTTAATTTCCAACATCACGTCGAGTGGTGAGGACAGCAACACCGGATTCAGCGAAACCTATCCATATTTTTTATTCAGTTTTTTAATTGATAAATTGAGTTAAGACCAAGAAGGAAATATACTATACTTTTTTCTGTGGAAACAGTTCGAAGGAAGTATCACAATTGCCTATAAGGGGCAAGGTTGGATTACAGTAGGGAATTCCACCCTGAGTAGTGAATTGTCACTGATCCTCCACTAAGAGTAACACTCCACTGCACCACCCAAAGTTAACAAAAATTAAAAAATGTTTTAAATTTATTAGTAAATTGTCAAAAAATTAAATGATTAACCATTTTTTTTGTTCTCCCTCCCCTATTCGTTTCATCATTGTGGAACCCAAGTCTCCAGACAGGAGTACAGTCAAGGATGATCCCCCTATTTTTTATGTCACTGAGTTCATCCCAGACAACAAACCTACCAGGAGCAAACGTCCCACATTGATGGAACCTGATTTGAACCTATGGATTGTTTTTTACCCTCTTTGTTTTGTCATCTTGGGACCCAAGTCCTCAAGTGGAAATACAATCAAGGATGACGTCGAAATTCATCCCTGACAACAGACCCACTAGGGACAAACATCCCAAGATGGCAAAACCTAATTTGAAAATGTGGTTTAACTGTTGATGTGAAGCAAATATGAATAAATACTACTTAAACTATCTATATCGGTTCTCCTATTCATTGGATTATTTTCCTTGTTAATTTCTACCATTTCTAGGAAAAGTCTTTTTTTCAAATTCGTTTCTACATTTAAGATTTTTGGTTGGTTAAAATTTATCTTATGTCCAGTAGCAATTGAGTGGTCTGCTAGTGCACACGAGAGTTTGCCGTTTCTACAATCACTTTTATGTAATGTAATACGTGATTGGAGCGACTGTGACGTTTGACCTATGTATTTCATTTCGCAGTTGTGACAAGGGAATACTATATACAACATTCGATTTTTTCAGTTGTATTTGCTTGTATTTCCACTTGAGGACTTGGGTCCCAAGATGACAAAACAAAGAGGGTAAAAACAATCCATAGGTTCAAATCAGGTTCCATCAATGTTGGACGTTTGCTCCTGGTAGGTTTGTTGTCTGGGATGAACTCAGTGACATAAAATAGGGGGATCATCCTTGACTGTACTCCTGTCTGGAGACTTGGGTTCCACAATGATGAAACGAATAGGGAGGGGAGAACAAAAAAATGGTTAATCATTTAATTTTGACAATTTACTAATAAATTTAAAACATTTTTTAATTTTTTGTTAACTTAGGGTGGTGCAGTGGAGTGTTACTCTTAGTGGAGGATCAGTGACAATTCACTACTCAGGGTGGAATTCCTACTGTAATCCAACCTTGCCCCTTATAGGCAATTGTGATACTTCTTCGGAACTGTTTCCACAGAAAAAAGTATAGTATATTTCTCTTCTTGGTCTTAACTCAATTTATCAATTAAAAACTGAATAAAAAATATGGATAGGTTTCGCTGAATCCGGTGTTGCTGTCCTTACCACTCGACGTGATGTTGGAAATTAACCTTGTGACAATCATTGGGGGGTGTAATTCCAACAGGACGTTTAGTCAGGAGCCGTGATACCGAGCTCAGAGAAAACTAACCTAACGAACAACAAAATGAGAAGAAAATTCTATTTTACATTCCTTTAACTAGACACAGAGGGAAGAGGAAGTGTAATATATTGTGTTTCTGTGTTTGAAAGAAAACAAAAGGTGAAAGACACGTTGAGGGGAGTAAGCAAGCAAAAAGACCCAGTGACAAATATAGGGGGTTGAATACACCTTTTGATTTATTTCCAACAACGAAGGCTTCACCTTTTAGTTAAATAAATAAAGTTACGGACAGTTTTTTTCCATTTCGGTTCGTTGCTTCAGTCTTGGTTTCAACGTATTGCTGGGAATTAATCCTGTGACAATCAATGGGGGGTGGTCCTTTACAGTACGTTCGATTCGAAGACCGTAGCACCGATCCTAAGGGGAAAAAAACTGGCCAAGTTTACATTTCAAATTCACAAACTAAATCAGATAGAGGGTTGTTTCTATTCGGGGGAGTATTCTCAGGAACTAGATAACTTAGTGACAATATAGGAGGTTTTCTAGCCACGTGACTGGACGCCACCGAGTTCAAGCACACCTGTCTGAAGGAAAAATTTGATTAAATTCAAATTTCTCATAAATTGTAGGATTTTGAAAATGCCCGCGGTTTTTAGTTATATTTTGGTTGGATTGTTTGGTGAGTTGGTATGAAATACTTGTGGTGTAGAGTAATTTGCATTTGAACCAATTATCAGTTGACATGTACTAGAGTAGTGGAGCACATCCACTATGGGGTTGAATCCCCATACTGATTATTCGATTAACTTGGTCATTATGCAGCAATTAAAATGTATTAAATAACATGAAGTAGATGTCAACATTGCATAGTGAAATTTTAATGTGTAACGTGATGTTAGTTTTAACTTATAACCTCAACTTACTGGCATAAGGTAAAAAAATGTTTTTTTTATAATTTTTTTACATGTAACTATGAACCCTTTTTTATCTTCTTTTGTAGTCTTGAGAAAGAAAATAAAATATTTTCGAAAGCTTGGCAAAGTAGAAAAGAGTATTCTTTATTAACCCAACAAAATTTGGACCGCATCCTCATTAATAAAAAATAAGCTGTTTGTTTTTTAACTAGTCGTCCACTACGTCTACCAGTTTTTTTAAATATATATATATATATATATATATATATATATATATATATATATATATATATATATATATATATATATATATATATATATATATATATATATATATATATATATATATATATATATATATATATATATATATATATATATATATATATATATATATATATATATATATATATATATATATATATATATATATATATATATATATATATATATATATATATATATATATATATATATATATATATATATATATATATATATATATATATATATATATATATATATATATATATATATATATATATATATATATATATATATATATATGTACATGAATTTTAAAAACGTATTTCCAAAATAAGTTGCAAATTTACATTATGACAACAACTATATAAAATATCAATTTTTATTTTCAGTTGCTAAGTACCTTAAAGTTATTCAACTGAATTAAAAAATTTTAAAATAACTGTAGTTTCAGCTCTTTTTTAGTAGTTTTTATACAATCACGTGTGCTGAAATCTTTACTTATGTAATATTTTTTAAATCAGCTGTCATCATTTTAACATAATGTATGTAATTTGTTTGTATTTATGCTTACTATCGACAATTTGTCTTTTGGTGCTTTATTGTTATTTATTTATACGAATAGTATAAACTAAATGTGACAATTTAAATATTAGTCTAGACTACAATCTGGAATATAAAAAAACTTATCGAATATGAAGTACATATTCAACTATCGGTTTGTTACGATAAATTTAATGTTACATGGAATAATAATATAATTAAGAACCCGTTTTTGCCATTAAAATTTTGAAGGCCAAAAGCTATCAATATTAACTATTAAAGTATGTCTAATAATTATTATAATTCGTAATAAAATTGTACTTTGCTGGCCAGCAGACAGCAATAACAATAAATCAAGTCTATAATGTAATTCGTGAGCGTAAACGTAATTTTTGGCAATGAATATCAGCGTGGCGGTCTTTGGTTTCAGGCCATATTACAAGCACTATTGTCCAATATCCGTCAAAAGCAGGTTGATAGAAAATATAGTAATGAAGATGTCTATCATTAAAGTATGAGGCAGAAGAAATGATATGACAAGTAAAAACTCCTTTAACCTGACTGTTATTAATGAGGAACATGATATTCTTTGCACTAAATTGAGCTGTGTATATTTCATGAAAACATGATTTTTAAAAAATAAGTCGTGTTAGTATTTTTTATAAATTTGAGCAGAACGTATCACTGTGTAGATATATGTATATTCCAAATTATTAATCATTAATCTAAAAAAAAAAAAGAAACAGACTTACTGATTAATCCATGTTTGGCAAAATGGTACGGGGTACCACGCCAGACTTCCATCCCAGTACTGGAATGTATTTTTAAAGAGCGAAAAAACTATTCGTACGAAATTTATGTATATTTTTATGAAAACTCCAAATATTAAATTAGAAAAACGGTTGATGGATGGAAGCATTTTTTTGTCTTGCAATGTACCAATCGATCTTAAAATCCCTTTAAGCAATTAATAATGGCTGCGTAGAATATTTGCTCTACCTCGATTCTTACTTGAGCTTCCATGAAAAAATCGAGAAGCATTAGATCAGGAGATCTAGTAGATCATTCTATGATTCCCCGTTTGATCTATCGGAAATCACCATATTTAATTATTTCATTTCCTTTTAAATAGTTAAAATTCCATTTAAGAAATATCCAATGATAATAAAGCCCTAAATGTTTACCTTCTGCAACTGCTACGTATGTACCTATCAGCGAGGACAGATCCAACTTAACATACCCATGAAAAGTTAGGCAACGGTAATTGCAGTCAGTAATTTGGTTGGTAATCCAAGTGAAACTCGGCGCCCCATCCCATCTTCTAGTAACTTGTATATCAGTGTGTACGCAGATCCTATGCAATTTTAGGCGAGGGTTATGTAGATGATATACAATCCTTCGGAGCGAATGTAAAGCAATCGATTCCTTGTCTATTAGATGTTAAGCAAGTAAAAAATCCCTACACTTCGATTGAGCAGAGATTCGACAAAATTTCCAGGTTGGGGGTAGTCTGGTGATTGGCCCTGGTAGAGAAAATAGGCCGACGTCAAATAAATGAATAAGAAAACATAGATATATATATATATATATACATATATATATATATATATATATATATATATATATATATATATATATATATATATATATATATATATATATTTATATATATATATATATATATATATATATATATATATATATATATATATATATATATATATATATATATATATATATATATATATATATATATATATATATATATAAAATGTATTAAATTGCCTATTTCCAGGCGTAATGAATATATCATTGTGGGTTACTTATTTATTACCAGGCGTAAAAAAATATTTCAAGGCATTAGAATTAAGATAAATGCCTTTTAGGTTTATTGAATCAGTGGGAAAATATTTCAACAGAGTGTACATATGTAAATTTACATATTTCCTTTAAAGTTTTGAATAAGAACCTAAAATGACTGGTTACGCCGAAATAAGAACATTCTAATTTAATAAAAAATTTCGATTTAGCTATAAGAAAGCCAAACGTCATAAAAATTTCCGTTTCTTTTTACTTTGTGTACCCATAAGAAATAATGTCAGAAAATAAAACAATTTTAAATTCTACCTGCTTTAAAACGAACCAAATTTTTTCTGCACAATTTTCATACTTCTGCTTTAAACAATGTTATGTTTCTCTTTATATTAATATAAAGCAATATGCTGCATTGTGAACTGACTTGTGTAAAAAAGTGATTAAAATATACACCATATTATACTGCGTTAATTCATATGAGCACATAGAAAACTGTTTACCTGGGCTCGCAAAGCGACCCTTTGTCGACCGTCTATCTTAAATATAACACATTATTATTTTTAGGTAAGGTTAAGGGAATATATTGATCATTAACAATTAGGTTTAATACTTACATATTAATATAGTCGTCGAAAACACAATTTAATTTATATTAAAACACAATCTACAAACGTCCAACTACTACCGATACCTATGAAATAAAATAAACAATGAAAATTGATTTAACCGCTATCCGAACTTTGCACTTGTGTATATCTGGCTGCCGTCTGCACCAATCGTCTGCGCGCATTTTCTTTCCTATCCTGGCTAACGCTGCAAAGCTTATGTGAACAGACTTTAGACACTTTAAATCCGAACTAAGGAATTTCGTGTTATCATTTAGATCAGTTCATAGCCTTCTTATATTTATAAAAAAATAGCCAAAATTTTAATAATCTAATTTAAAACAACTTAATCACAAATAAGAGAAATTTCTTCATTAATGGGATTTACTAAACTTAGAAATCAATCAGTATATGATATTCTCTAAACTCTTTTGTTCAACGGCCTGTTCTCAGGGTTACTGCTGTACTATGACCTGATTTAAGATGACCAACGGGCATAGTGTCAGTGGTTTTTGCGAGAGTTTCGGCATAGTCGATTTCGGCGGTGCCGGATAGTCGGCAATACCTGGAGAGCAAGAGCACATCTCGTACCTACTCTAGACGATCATAAATTGGGCACTAACACTATGGCATACTGGCTCACCTTGGCTGTGACTCTAAGCAGTCGATAGTTCTTTGCGCTGTGTATACCGTCGAAGAAATTGGTAGCTGTTAATTCCTCCAATTCGATATATTGGAACAGAACGTAAACAAATCGTTTTTTTTTTTTTGAAAATTTGTAATTTGTAAATGTAATCATTCTACTGTTTCATTAATATAGACGTATATTATTATTATTATTATTATTATATATTTTTGGAAAAGTTGTCAAATATTGAGTTAACTAAGAAAATAATAACACTCCATTTTCATCCAATGTAATTAAGTATAGGTGTATAAATTCTCAACTAAAACAATGAAAAGGTGGTAAATTTTATTGCAACTGACTAGTTACATAGTAAACACCACCTTAAGGATTAAGGTATTGAATACCTTTTTTTATTGCCTGAAATGAAATTATATCTCCTGTTTACAGTCATAAAAGTATATTAGTATACGGAATTGTTCCAGTAATAAATTTCGTGATAATCCAAAATTATGTTTAAAATCGTGGTTAATATTCAAGCTTTCGGTGAGCCAGAAGAATTAACGATATCCGCCTAGTTCTTGCAGTTAATACCATCGTGCTAACCGCTTACAGTACGCCCGCCATACATCACTTACATTGGTTAGTTGCCGAATTCCGAATGACGATAACAATCATTATTTATTATTCAGTTTTCATCGATTTATTGCCATTGTAATTCTAATTTAAAGTTGGCTGGTTTTTTTGTTTTGAAGACATAAGAAAATATTATTTAGAATAATTAAATCATCGCGTTTAAAATGAAATCAGTGGCGCTCCTGAAAATCGCAAAATCGAAATGAAATACTTAATTTCTTGCAACTATTAATAATTAATTCTTCTAGAAAATATTAATCACATTGGGTGTGCCTCAAGGTTCAATGTTCGGGCTATTAATGTTTTCAATTACCGTAAATGATATTCAAAGTATGCTTGAAGCAGTTAACTTAAGCTAGTTTGCGAACGATCATGTGTACCAATTGACATGTTTGTGTACAATTATATCCATAGCCTAATAAAGATAGAACCAAATATGTACCGCTGCTCTGGTGCAAAATTAATGACTTTTATTTGCAGTAAAGGATAAAACCTAATCATAGAGCTAATTTGAAATGTTAATATATCCTTTAAGGCCTACTATGTAATTCGACATTTTATGAGTCCATATCATTTGAGAGATTATGAATTTTTTCTTTGACAATTGTCCCTTTAAATAAGCCTTCCTTGTTTTAGAATACCTGTCCATAACAGCAAAGAATGTTTTTCATTTAGAAAAGGATATTATCTGTAAGGTTTTTACCTCCAAAAGGAGATCTTGTCCATATTATTAAAAAAAAGTTTTGTAATTTGGGGAAGAGTTTAAAATTTTAAAGAACCGTCAACTTTATATATCATGAGGCTGTCAAAGTGCAAACAAAACTTCAATTTATAGTGTTACTTAAACATTTGATTAACATATTTTATTGTCTTTATATAATAGATCTAATCTGTAATCTTTCATCAAGAATATATTTTTTGAAAAAGATAAAAGAAGTTGGGGTTCAAGTACCACTATTTTGTTCGTTAAGCGTGAAGAACGTTTGTACAAGTTTGAAAGTTTGATCTCAAAACTCTGCTTGCTGTTGTGAAACATACAGACTCCATGAAAATTTGTTTGCCGAAATCAGGTTTTTTTGATAATTCGTCGAGATTTATCCAGAAACATAACATTTTTTGTTGCAATATTTCGCGCTGGACTTCCTCGTTTGTGAGGTGAAGAAACAAAATTACATTTCTTATAGTAAGTAAGTAAGTAAGTAAGTTTTATTGCAGTATCATTAGACATGCAATGCATATGTATAAAACAGGTGAATTTAGAACTTAAGGTCTAAACTACAACTAAAACAATCTGTAAAATAATTAACATAAAGTAGATTAGAAGAAGTACAACCATAAAATTTCGTATGTATAAGACAAACAAGACTACAAAGAACTATAAAAATAAAGCAAACATGTACAATGTCACAATTTAAAATCTAAAATGAACAAATTCTTGAATAGAGTAGGGTTCAATATCACATATATACCTGAAAACTTGCTTTTTGAAACAATTTAGATGAAAATTGTCTTTCAAATTTGTAGGAAGCTTATTAAAAAATTTATTGCCGCATAGAAGGGGCCCATTACTTTTTAGTGAAAACATTCGTCAGAGAACTTTGAATAAATCACTAGCCATCCCAAATTATCCAAAGTGGAATAAAAATTGGCATTGTAAAGTTTAATAGTTCCCCGTAAAAACGATACCAATTATTTTTTTACAACATTTTCAAGTGTCAAAAAACAACAACCACGCCTGCTGGTGAGGGGTGAAAAATAGGGTTTAAAAACAACTGTAAAACTGTAACAGAAAACCAATTTTAAATTTGCCCATGTCTGAATGGTATTTTGTTGGATTTCTGCGAGAGTTTTACCCCTTTATTATTAGATTGACATAAATCAAAAAATCCAACAATTATAAAAAGGAGGGACCCAAAACCAAAAAAACGTTTTCAAGCTTTTCTTTAAAAAATTAAAAAAACAAACACCAATAAGCAGAAAATCATATAAACATGCACAAGGTGCGCGCTGGTTACATAAATGGCTGATCCTCCATCTGTTCACCATGCGTTCTGCAGAAACAGAACGCAAGACGTAGATTTTTTAAAGCAAATAATGGTAATTCCTCTTGAGTTTGCCAATGTTCAGTAACACAGGCAACTTGACAACTTCCAATTATCCAAGAAAATTTCAAAATTGTCAACGCTTGTACTGTAAATGTAAACTATAAATTTTGATATTTAAATTGGCTATTTTTCAGCTTTTTTAGGGTATAACCTATTTTACCTCAAAAATCCCAGACTGATTAATTCCAACTTTAAAAGCAGAAATATCATTAGAATATGTTCTGAGTCTAAAACATTGCACGACATTTATACCATAATCTTTGAGATAACTTTTCACATATTCATCTGTCGTATCCGGTTCCAATTGAGAGATGGAAATCCAACTTAATGAATTAACTGCCTTTAGTTTTGTAGAACCTTGATTTTGACCTATAACAGTTCTTTGTTTATATCTTCTGGTATTTGGAAATATGAATCCATTACTGTTGTCCTTTGGTATATTTCCATTTCCTCATTTCGCTTATCAGTATCTTCACCACCCTTTATCTCAGTCATATTGCTCTGATTTTCTGATAGTACCGGGGCTATTTTTGGGGTGCTTAAATTTATGTTAATTAGTTCATTCATCATTTGTCTCTGTTTTATTTCCAGTTTATTTGGAGCTTCTTCTAATTTTTGTTTAGGAGTTACTGGTTTATTCATGTTTTGTTGAGTTTTTATTTGATAAGAATTAGTTCCCCTTTTTGTCATTTCTTTTTCTGATGTCTGTCCTGTTTTGTTTACATTTTTTAAATTGATTATTTGAAAGTTTATTTGTTTTAAATATTCTTCAACAGCAAAAAATCTTTTTTCAACTTCGATTGTTATAAGTTGTTGCAATTCTTTATTTTTGGGTAGATAATTATCCATGGAGCTCTGCACACATTCTGATTTATTTGGGTTGAACGTATTTTCTGATAGTGTTCGACAATTTGAATACAACACCTTATATGCTCTTTTTTACTGCACGTTTATTTTTGTTATTTTGTATATAACAAGAAAATATTTGGACTTTTTCTTCCTCACTGTAAACCATTTTGATTATTTCATTAAAGAAATGTCACTTATCAAACATAATAGTTGTCATTTTCATAGCTCACTATAATAATGTGAACTTTTCCATATTTACAGTAACTAGATTAACTAAGATATTCGACGTTTAATAACTCAAAAACGGTATATGGTAGGGGTAACATATGATATATTTTTGAAATCAGCAACAAAGGATCATTCCAAAAATTTAATAATATACAGGATATCCCATTTAAAAAAAATGGTTTTTTTTTGTATCCCCTTGATAGCGTCTTAACAAAATTCAGTCATAACCACACAATTTTTACTTAAAACTTTTTTTCTATAGATAATAATAACGATGATAAGGGGTGGGTAACTTATAATGAATAACCCTGTACAAGACTGCGCTTACTTTTATGTCTTAAAAAATGAGCGACTGCACGGAAGACACAGAAACCTCATGGAAGAACCGAATAAATGGCCAGGTCTAGGTTTTTGAATGACGCTGTATAGTTAGAAGCATCGATCGCACTTCGCAAGAGCGTTTTTCATATTTTCCTACTCCATATCCGCATCACGTTCTGTGTCAATTTTACGCCAAACAATACAATAATTCATCTTAATCTTAGTTACGCCAATGATATAATAAATCGTGAAATAGCGTGTTACAATTTGCGAGAAAGCACATAGTAGAGACTCGTTACAGGATAAAATTTAATGTATTTCGATAAAAATGACCATTATAAATGACATTAATTCCGATTTACTTCAGTACACTGATGCGACATAATTTATTCCAAGAATTATATCAGATCTTCTTAAGGAACCAGTCGAAATATTCTATCAAGTTTTGGGAGTGGTTTGGTAGGGACCCGTACATACTACATTATATTTTCAATGCCTAATTATTGTTTACATCTCAAGGTGACCCTATATGTATGTGTAGTCATAAATACTGCTATATGTCTTAGTCAGGTAAGATTTTGGTACCTGTTCCCATCTTAATGCAGCTTTTATATTCACCAACTCTCAATTCTTCGAACTGGAATGCTAAATGTGTACACTTACTTTTTAATATGTTATTATACATATCGTGGGGTTGGATTTAATTCCAGTACGCTACCGTAAACTGTTATTTATTCAAATAAGCAAAATTCTCGTTCTCTAAAATCATGGGAAAATATGCATAATAAAATATTGATTAACATTAAAAAACCATTAGTTAAGGAGGTCCAGCCGATACTCATTTTCTCCAATACATTTTTAAGAATCGCAGAAAACACTTTTGTTAATGTAATCTTATAGAGTTTGCGCTGTTTGAATTAATAATAATAATTGGTTCCTTGTGTTGAATGAAATTATTTGAATAATTGGTTAATTGGTAAGTTATTTGAATAAACAAGAATTATGAATTGCTTTTTGACACAAAAACCTTTAACTTCGGATATTTCCATAGAAAAAATTTACAGAGATCAAATCTGGAGAACACGCAGCTTATTCCGACACCAGACTACTTGGAAACATTTCTTTTAAGATTCACTCTACGTGGCCATGCACTTTCTTGTTAAAACTACACATATCATGAGGAACCAATACATACCGTTCAGCAAAAGTGTTTTTATGAAGGCTGCATATCGCACTGAATTAGCGCTAACACTGTTTCCGTGGTCTACAATGAAATAGGAACCTAAAATGCTACTGAATATAATATACCACACCAATCCTGAATTTTTGCGAATTCACAGGTTCAAAATAAACTTTGAGAATAAGTCTTCTACTATCCAGTCACATTTATTTAGATTATCTTCATGTAATTGAAACCGAACATTATCGCTCGTAATTAAAATATTATAGACCATCCACAACAAAATAGCAATCGGCGAATTTCGCTTCCCACCCAAAATTCTTGAGTTTTCCTGGCATTTGTAAAAATGTAAGTGTAAGTATTCTTTAAATTTAAGTTCACTTTCAATATCACACTTGAGTAGAGCTGAGTATAATGTTGCTATTCCGGCACCAAGGCATTTGCAGTTCACCACAAATTCACTCTGTTTTTGTGATGTTACATGTATAGGCTGTCAACTCTAATTTTGATCCCCCTTTATTTCCTTATTTATGAAGATTTTTAAAATTTTAAAATGTGGTCGTATCTGATATTTTCCGACTTTTTCAAAAATAATATTCAAAATTACCCAATGCTTTTTTTAAATGTATATTTGTTGATGGGCTTGTAGTGCTCTTTGAGCTGATTTAAAAAATTTATAATTCTTTTTGCGTTTAGATCAAAATCTGCTGAGATATTCGAGGATAAACATGAGAAAGATTTGTTTTCACTATATCGAGTTAGCTTTGTATACTGACTTAATTGTTGATTTTTAACTCTCAAAACAATTGACTGAATGTTATTCTAAATGTCATTTTTATATTGTGCAAAAATTACGTGCAAAATGGGATATTCTGTAGAAGAAATATGTGCAATTGTCCAACTTTATTTTTTTTGTAATAAAAATAAAGGTGGTTTAGCAGACAAAAAAGGTAACGTGTTAAGACGGTGCTTACTGCTAATGTGGAAATGGCAATTCTAGTATATTTTATAGAAAATAAAATAGAACAAGAACATTTTGAATCGTTTAAATTATTGCAATGTCAGAAACTATACCCCCAAGATCTGCAACACAGACTAAAATTTTGTCAGGCAATGCTTCGCATGGTTAATGTTCATAGACATTTTTGTGATAAAATACTCTTTAGTGATGAAAATATTTGTTCAACATTTTGTCGTTTAAATGGAAAAATTGAACTTACCTGGGCGACAGATAATCCTCATTTAGTATTCCCCATTAGACGACAAGGATTGAGGAGCCTCAACGTTTGGTGTGGCAAGTTAAATTATAGAATACTTGGACCTATTTTTGTAGAGGGGGAGGTTAAAAATTACCCAAATTATTTAAGAAATGAAACAGAGGATCTATTAGATAAACAAATACCACTTGAACGAAGGTTTGAGGTAGTGTGGCAACAGGATGGGGCACCTCCCCATAATACCAATTTGGTACGCCAATTTTTAAATCAACGTTATAAAGTGTGGATAGGCATTGGTGCTCCAAATTCATGGCCGGCTTATAGTCCAGACTTTAATTCTCTAGACTATTTTTTATGGGGAATAATAAGAAACAATATATACATATATATATATATATATATATATATATATATATATATATATATATATATATATATATATATATATATATATATATATATATATATATTGTTGATGCATTAAGGATCATTGATGATATCAATAGAACAAATAATATGTACTGTCTGCAATAACTTTTTAAATTAAATGAGGTTGATTTTTTATTAATTATTGTTATGTATTTAAATAAGTTTTCAAAAATGTTTTCTTTTTTAATAAAATACATGTTTGATCTTGGGGAGATCTATAAGTATTTGATATTTATTACTAATAAAAATTGTTTGGGCAATTGAAAATCAACAATTAAGTCAGAATGCAAAGCCACCTCGAAATAGTGAAATCAAATATTTATCATGTTTATCCTCAAATATCTCGGCAGATTTTGATCTCAACTCAAAAGAGATACATTTTTGAAATCAGCTCAAAAATAGTACACACTCATCAAAAAAATATACATCTTTTCTTTCACCACCCTGTACTGGCATTAGGTAATTTTGAATATTATTTTTGAAAAATTCAGAAAATTTGAGATACGGCACCATTTTAAAATTTAAAAAAAATCTTCATAAATAAGGAAATAAAACGGGGTTAAGCTGCTGGGAACCTTGTTTTTTAGAAAGCATAATTACTGACCAGTATTCATATCCTATGAAACACAACTTTTAGACTTTAATATTAAGTCACTACATGAAAGAAGAAAAACTATTGAGATACTGTTTATATTTAAAGTTTTTAACAAACTGAATGTAGCTGATATTTTAACTGAAATCTCTATCAATGTACCTGATATCAGATTAAGAAGATGGGATCATACCTTTAAAACAACAAATTCGATTTCACCCGTTAACAAGTGCCTAATTACTACTAATGAGTTTATAAAATTGCACGAGATAGATTTTTTCCATATCAACTTAAAAAATTGTTAATATATATATATATATATATATATATAAATATATATATATATATATATATATATATATATATATATATATATATATATATATATATATATATATATATATATTGCTATAGCTTCTAAAATGTGTTTGTCAAAAATTATGTTTATCCTGTCTCTCTGTCTGGCTGTCTGTCTACTAATGGTTAAGTTTAAATTTGTAGTATGATGTGCAGTATAAATAAAGTTCTTTAAATCAAATAAATAATTCTTTCCAGGGTACCCCAGTACAAAAAAAATTCCAAAAAAAAATGTCTGGGTCGCTATGGTGATACTTGAGAAAACACAAATGTTATTGGTTAAAAAACATAGGTGTGAAATTTTCTACAAAACTCACTGGTTGTACTGTTTTATGCATTCCTGTATAACTATTAAATTGTTTATATTAGGTAATTTTATTGGTTATTTTTTTATATCGGCTAGTCCTACTTTCTCCACAGGTTTCCTCTGGTAGTTTTACTGACAAGAAGGAAATTCACTAAATTTTGATTATTATTTCAACTTACTTATTATCGGTTTGAACTGTATGCAGCTACAAGCGTCTGTCTGAATAACTTAAGAATATTTAATCAAAATAATTAGGTTTTCAACAAACTTTCAATGACCAATTAAAACTGAATGTATCCCAGCACTCCTCAGTTTTACTTTGAATTAATCTTCTAATTGTTTAATGGTATTTAGCATATTGTTAAAGAAGCAATAATTAATCTTCTGTATCTCATATACCATATGCTCTGTAAATATTTGATTAAATTTACAAATAATTAACTGTTTGCCTAAGAATTTTCAGTTACTAGTTGATTTTGGGATTGTATATAATTACCAACTTTAGCTAATTTACTTATATTTTGAAAAATTAAAAATTTCGTGGACTTCTTTTTATTAATCGGTTTATGTTTTTTCAATTAATAGCTATAATGTGTTGTGTTTGGTCTATGTTAAAGTAAGAAACAACTGTGCAATTTTTTCTAATTCACTTAAAATATTAATGCTGGTTATGAATACCAGAATTACCAACTGATGTTCAAAAACAAATATTATCCCTCTTTAAATCAGTAATTGAAAAACCGGATCTTAGTGTCATTGCTTTTTTCAGTTAGGGTCCGTGTCATCATTCTTCCTCACTATTTTTTTCTATATTCTAGGATCTTTATTAATTACACTTTTCTGTCCATTAACAGTATGTATGTATTAATCTAATTATAAACATTTTTAGTTTATGTTCTCCTTTGACGATACCTCACTAAACTATAGGAAACTACTAATTGCAATAAATCTGATTTGCTTCATCGTCGGCCTTTAATTAGTATCTCTCCGAGTAGTAAGTAAAGTTGGGACGTCCAAGGAAGGTTTGATAGACGGTCTAATTGCAGAGTATGGACGCCCTTCTAATGCTGGCGCTTCATATACTTTAGTTTGATGTATGCCTGCGAGGGGAGGAAAGGCTGAACCTTTTACTAAAGCATGAACGTGTTTAACTGATTTTTCGAAATACTTTAAAAATATTTGATAGGTACCAGTAATGATTGAATATATCATAAATATGATATATTAGTATTATATTATGGGCATGGGAAAATATCTACTCAGAGGGAAATATTTAGTTTTGTAAATACACTGTATGAAAATCTCGATGAAAACAGAAAAACATTGCACTTTTATGGATTTGAGCAAAGCTTTCGATTTATTTGACTATCAAATACATTAGGAAAACCGAGTGCTTATAGAATGAGAGGAAAAATTTAATTTTTGAGCAGGGAGTACCGCGAGGATCCGCATCTGGACCATTATTATTTCTCTTATTTATAAATGACTTGCCTAATATTACTGAGGTAAATTTGGTGATGTATGCAGATGATAAAACTCTCCTCGTGTTCTGATGATAACATAATTAAAGTTGTTAAAAATATTGAACTCTTTCTTAACAAATTTACACTATGGTTTAAAAGATTATTATTTTTAAAGACCGATAAAACGTTATATATAAATGTTGCCCCTCGTTCCAAAATGTTATCGTATTATTATGCTCAATTTTATTCGAGAATTAAACATGTTGTAATATTTTTGAGACGTTTCTACCACAGTATTAGAAATTTGCTGCAAAAGGGGGCAGTTAGATCTATCATGGTGATTTCACGATTATCACCATAACAGTACGATTCTAAGATACATATACATGCCAATGTACAATTTATATCAAACTCATTTACAACATCAAAAACGTCGGATTCTTTGATTTCTTTACCGCTGTCAAAGAAGCCGACGTTTTTTTATGTTATGAATAAGTTTGAAATAAACTGTAAGTAATTTTAATTATTTAAATAGTTATTTACCTATTTAAAGAAATAAAATTGCATACATTAGCATAGCATTAGCATCTTAAAATTATACTGTTAGAGAGAATTAAAATTATTTACCAAAAATAATATGTCACATTATTATGATACAGAGAAATTATGCACACCATTACATAATTTGTCTGTTTGAAATAAATCTTGTGTACAAGTTAATTCTAAAAGATGTGCCGAATTCTTTTTTTGAATATTTGATTTTTTGGGGCTTTAAAATCGTGAAAAGCTCTCCAATCAAAAAATAAAAGTAAATGTAATATCAACCGATTCCCGTTTTGCTAAAATGTGTAGTCTATAGTGCCTGGTAAGTTTTTATGTAGAAATAAAAAGATATTTTTCCATTGTTATGTGCTTTAATTAAAAATATTAAAATAATACAACAATAAATTTTGTTGCTTACTTTTTTACGTCCAAAGACCGACAAAAAAATTGAATTTTAATTTTGTTTTTCTATTCCCCACATACGGTTAAGATACGGCCCCATATTACCCCGTATAACCATTATCAGCGAAAGCACATACCTAATTAAAATTAGGAAACATTTATATCAAAATTTTAATAAAAACTACAGCTCTGCAAGAGAGATCTGATTTCTTAATGAGATATGAAACAACTAGTTTTACATTTAAGCGCTTCACATGTACTTCAAATTTTACTTATGAAATTATTGTTGCGGCCCTTACAAGTGAAATCATGTTAAAACCTTTGAAAGGAATTTTAATTAGGGACACTGAATGAATAATTAAAATTTAATTGATTGATATATGTAATCACATTTTAGGTTGTCCACATGAGCTATGTAATATTATTAAGTGTACAGCTTTAGGATAATAATTATAATTAATAGGATAAAGGGCCGTTATATAATATTTAGAATTAAATACAGAAATTTTTAATTTTGTGTTTTGATTGAATTTATATTCAAATATTTGATACTACATTGACATTTAAAAAAAATCATACCGTATTACGAAAACGCCAAATTTTCAGAAAAATTAAGAGAGTTGCAAGTGAAGAGGAAAAGAGCGCTCTCTTGGGCCAGTTTTATTTGTTATTTATTTCGTTATTCAATTACTGAACCTAAATGCAATAGAAACCATGTTTATATACAGGATGTCTCACATAATTAAGTATCTTCCTTCAAGTGTGTGATAGCACTAGGAAAAATAAATAGTATATAAACATTTGCCTTAAATCAGTTCATAAGAGAGCTACAACCCCTTAAAGGGAGTAAGTACAACATAGTTATTTGCCAATAAATTCAAAACGTCTTAAGTTGCAAAAATTAAATTTGAACCATTTATTAATTTCATAACATTACATGTTTTGTCAAATTTTTATCTAAATATCTTGATATTCACTATAATTTTTTGTCTTATTTCTTTTAGACATTAAAAAAAATGCGCCAGTGTTAAAAACGTCAAAATGTGACTTTTTTTGAAATGTAAAAAAATGTGATTTTTTGAAACGACAAAGTAACTTTTTTGAAACGTCAAAATGTGACTTTTTTTAAACGTCAAAAAATGTGATTTTTTTGAAACGTCAAAAATTACTTTTATTATAAACTCCACCACACGTCGACTTTTACTACGGTGAGGAAGTTCTGATCCCCAAGAAATTAGCAGCGGCTTTATGTATATAGCAATTTGAGATCTGAAAAAGTTTTGATATAAAAGTTGTGGGAGATCAAGAGGACCGTACACTCAAATTATTTTCAATTCTACGAGGTGTTTCATATAGTGGTGGCAAATATTTAATATATTCCAAAACATTACTTTTTTTCAGTTTGGTTGGGTCTTCATTCAATATTGAAGTCTCTTAAGGTTTACCATATGTTACTTTTAACCAAGATTTTCAAATATGAAACATTACTAAATAATTTCTATTTCTCGGAAAGTCGTCTAGATTGTAATAATCTTTATTAAAAACTTATTGAAACATTTTTTGTATACTAATACGCGACATATCAATATTTTCTTCGTAAAATATTTGATGACATTACTTAATTTTACATGTCCGATGACTTCTTCGTAGTCAAAGAACCTTAGTTTGTCATTTATAATTAGAGTTGGCAAATCTGTCAGCAAGTCACGGGCGGTGCCAAGTAGTGAAATATCCAAATACGTAAGCGAGACTTGTTTACTGTTTTAGCAAGGACTAATATTTGATTTTAGTCTATTGTTATGCCTCGTGGTGTGTACAACGTAATTTATTCCTCTCCATTGTATTGTTGATAATTTAACTTGTTGCATTTTATTCTTGATATTAATTTAACAATAAAGTATATCAGACTTGCCCAAGGGCAGGCCATACGCTGACAAAGTGAATACATTTTTCAGTGAATTTCCAGATTTATTCTACAATGCTGCCATAATAATTTGTAAGGTATGCAAGACATACCTGATGTGCTGGGACAAATGTTATTGTAAACGTCACGTAAATTATGTGCAACATAGAACTAAAGAAATGGCGTGTCTTTGATTACACAGTTTAAGTTCGATTTACTGTTAATGCTGATTGCCTGTGATGTTCCGCTTCACATACTCGATAAACAACCATTTCAGGAGTTCTGGAATAAATTCAATCCCAAGGTGACAGTACCAAGTCGCTCAACGTTGCGTAAATGTACCAATTATAAGCGAAGACATTGTAATAAGATGAAATGTGTACTAAAAAATACACGGCTATGCCACTGTTACTAGCTAGCAAAAGACTGAGTGTACTGGCCAAACAATTACGCGGGTGGTGCTGGAAACGTTAGAAAAATCTGACCTAAAAAGTCAAGTGTTGATGTTTGGACCGATGAGTACCACTTCGTTTATCATCGATTACTAACGTGATGTTTCGTTAGTAATGGGTATTGTTTATTGTATAGAAATATGAAGGAATCCCGCTTGAAGGTTTTTGTCTTTAACAGATTGGCAACACTGACTTGAACAACCATTTGTTTCCATGACCTACTTATTACTAATCACACTACTTTGAGATATTTTGCAGTACACATTTAAGCATGAATTATTTAAATTGACATTGTTCAAAAACGAAGCATTTTATTGAGGTAAAACAAGAACTTCTCTTTTTTGTAAAAAAGCTTGAAATTTTAACATTTCATATGAAAATTTTAAAAAATTGATGTACAAAAAAGTTAGGACACATTATACCTCTTACCCTCCCTGTTTCGGACGCCTATGACTAAATGTTTCAACTAGTTTTTACATAATTACATATTAAATTTAATATATATCCAATGTAGCAAAGTTTATAATTCTACCTTTACCCATTGTCGGAGCTCTTCATTTAGGGGCTGTAGCTCTCTTTGGAAGCATTTCTCCACCCATGTTTATGGGAACTTTTTCTTATTTTTGGTCGTAGAACTTGCGGGCGAATTATTGCATGCTAATTTCATACCCTTGTATATGAATGAAACCATGGGAAAAAAGGGTTTGCTCCACATTTTGGTTGATTATTTCTTATGATGAGATGCAAGCTCTGAGAGTTTTAGATGGAAAACACCTGGCATATTAATATTTAAATGAAGGTTTTACCGATCTGCTCCTTCCTATCTGCTATTTCTTGTTTTTTCTTAATCGAAAGTGTGTCAAAAACATAAAATCATCATTATATCCTTTTTGAAATCTATGGATAGTTGTTTAAAATCCATCTCTCTGATACGTCTGACACGGCCAAATATTTATTTGAACATCTACTAAAGTTTTAATACATTACATAACCAGCGTGGTATACATAGCTTATTTTAATAATTAGAATTTTTAATGAAGGATTTAAATTATATTTGAAGCAATAAAAAACACCAGACACCTGTCTCAAACAAGTTAGATATATGGCGGTCAGAATGAAGACCTTTGAACTGTTGAAATTTAAAATAAAAATCTGTTTCTACTTTTAACGCCCTATCTATTTTTGACGTGTAGGCACTATAAATTAGAATTGACATTATGTCGCTAATGTTCCATTTTAAATATACAAAAAGTGATATATTATCTTGTATATTTATTCAATATTCTAAAAACACATTATCTTATGAAAATGTTGAACAACCATTTGAATAAGTAACTGTATGGATTAGTCTGGTCGATATGGCTCTTAAAATTATTACCGTTCTATCGATTTAATGACGCTGGCATCTATGAAGAGAGAACCGACCATAAAACGGCCATTACTTTGTTAATTTTAATAACATTTTTTAATTGCCTATCTCGTTGTGATAATCAGGGAAATAATTAGAAGGAGAAAGTTATGATAATGATTATCGATATTCATTGTTCGTGCTATATTAATAATAATTTAGAAACAAACTACATTCATTATGCTATAAAAGTTATGTTAGGAGTCAACAGATATGTTTAGCAGAATGCATCAATATGCTTATAGTGACTTCTGTGAGGGTTTCGTTGTTACAAGCTGATTTTTATATAAAACCAGTGCTTGTGTACGAAAATCGTCATATGCAAAAAGGCACTAAAGTTAAAAACCAAGTTAAGCGTACAGTGGAAAAGAAAAGACTAATTAATTGCGTTTTTTTATACATTTTTGAGAAAAGGTTTTCTAGAGCAAATATTTTTTTTTTATTTTCAGTACATTGAAGCTTACAAGAGAACGAAACTTAAAACGGCAATATCTCGATTTGAAATGCTGTAAAATGTAATTCAATTTAGAAATTTTTTGAGCTTCCCTCGTATTACCTTCGAAACGAAAGCCCAAATAAAAATTTTCTACTTTTTATCCCTTCTGAACAAAATGGTGTAGGATTTACAATTTTATTACTAAACTGCAACCAAAAAGTGTTGAGAGTTCAATGTCCTCCACATATCGAGTCCTCAGCTCCTAACAGAGGTGTTTGGTTTTGGCGTGGGCAATAAAAATATATTATGTATTAAATAAAATACTTTTTTCAAATGGCACTTTTCTACGAAGGCGTAGAAGGGCCACCTTATTCTTTTTTTTGAAATTCCGACTTTAATCTCGGAATTCCGACTTTAATCTCGGAATTCCGACTTTAATCTCGGAATTCCGACTTTAATCTCGAAATTCCGACTTTAATTTCGGAATTCCGACTTTAAACTCGGAATTCCGAGATTAAAGTCGGAATAAAGGTATATCTCACATACACGACTGTGTGACGACCGTGCTGTGTCGTGAACAGGCCGGCGTACATAGGCGGAATTATAAAACTAAATAGGCCAAAAGTTAACTAATTTTGTAAATCGATTACAAGTATTTTAGGAAATAAATAACTCTTTCTTGAAATTCCTGGGTATTTCGGTCAATGGTTAAAATAAAAAGATTTTTTTTTTAAATAATTTGTTATACAGGGAGCTTTTTGAAAAGTATGTCAATCACTTAACCATAGATCGGGGGTATCAAAAGAAGTTTTAACCAAATTTACCTCTAGCTGAAAATGTCCCCCATGGAGAAACGCTTTCTAAAGTTGAAAATAAAAAAACTTAATTTTACAAATATTGCACACAAATGACTAGATATTTTTTTTAAATTTCGGTACACTAAAACGTATGTTGAAGGGCAATAGTTCACATTAAAAACAAACATTTTGAAAACATGCTTGCTAAGGGGCTTATTCAGGGATACGCAACACTCTTTTTTTTTTTTTTTTTTTTTTCATTTTTTTTTTTTGTAAAGGTTTTTTGTTTTTGGGGTAACCATCCTTAAAGAAACTGATAAATGAAAGATCAAAAAAGAAAACCTTTAAAATAAAAAAATGAATTAAAATAAGACATTTTATTAAAACATTATTTCAAAAGGTGCTCGAAAGGGCTCTCATTTCTTTATTTAGCATGACTTGGTGTCAGCATTTTCAGCTTTATCTTAAAAATGGTTATTCAATCAACAAAATCCAAGACACAAGAAAGCTGTATAGGGTGATTGGTTATAAATGCCACCCCTCCTTAACACTTTTATTTTTGAATTCAGAAAACAAGTTTCAAATAAAAGTTATACAAGCTGATTTGCGGTTTTCAAGCGTGCAACACAAATTTATAAAGGGTGTTTTTTTATTAGAACATCCTGTATATTATTAGATTTTCAAAATCTACTACTTTTTGCGCTTTCGGTGATATATATATATATATATATATATATATATATATATATATATATATATATATATATATATATATATATATATATATATATATATATATATATATATATATATATATATATTATATTTTTTTATATATATTTTTGTATGTTGTATAACGAATCCAACCATTTCCAAATCATATTGCTATAAACGAGCTAACTTTGCATACCATAAGCAAAGTTAAAATGCCATAGAAAAATATCAGAAGGCCAAATTTACTTACAAACCCGTTCAGTGGTTTTTTGGTTTTTGAGTTAGGTGTCACAGGCAGTCCTGCCTTAAGAGGAACCAGCAAAAATTACATATCTAAGCGTAATTGAATTTAATATATTAGCATATGAAAACGTTAACCATAACAATTTAAAAACTATTTAACTTCATAAATCTTGAACAATTTGAGAAGAAAAATACATTTAAAAATTATTCTTAACTACTTATATCTCACGTCGACGATTCAAATGTTCTATGTGACTACCGTGTTCTTGGACACCATTAATAATGGGTATTGTTAAGTTATTGTTTCTATAAATTTTATTGTTCAAAAAAATCTCATAGCAATGTATCTAACAACTAATAAGGTGCAGTATATTCCTCTACAATTGAAGGGAAAACTGAACTGAACTGTTACATTGAAAAAAGTCGGAATTCAGACTTTAATCTCGGAATTCGTTGGAGTTTGGACTGCATAGAGTCGAGATTAAAGTCGGAATTCCGAGATTAAAGTCGGAATTCGGAGATTAAAGTCGGAATTCCGAGATTAAAGTCGGAATTTCAAAAAAAAAAATAAGGTGGCCCTTCTACGCCTTCGTATGAATATGGTACGGATAAAGTAGCTGTTTTTTTTTTATAATTCAATGAAAGCATTTTTAGGCACTTACTTTCAGCCTTGAGCGTCTGAAGATCTTCTGCAAATCTTTCCAAAATCTTTCTTCACCATTACCTCCAATTTTACGTCGACGTCCATAATCACCAGTTGCTGGATTAAAGCAGCTCTTATCACGAATAAGTTCTCGACAGTGGTAAAGATTTGATGGTTTGCGTTCAGTAGGCAGCGATTTATCCTCAATGCTTACTTTCCTTATATTAAAATATCGACAACCTTAGAATATTATGCTTAATATGTTATAATTTTGTCAAACAATAACAAATTGTAGATTACAGTGGACAGGTTTTTTATTTGAAATAAATAAGCCATTTTAGTATGCAGTTTATTACAAAATTGATACAGAAAAGTTTACAAACAGACAATTTTTAATTGATTACTGGATTTGGAAATTACTGTTAAATACGTAATTGGAGATTCTTCTTCATTACTGTAGTACAATTTTACTGGCATAAATCGAAGCGAAATACTGTGACTAGCCCTTTCCCTTTCAAGAACTTTCATAAAAAGGTATACCTAACTTAGAAAAAACTGTTTTATCTGACACCAGATGTTAAGGATATGGTCACATTCAATAGATTAATATCTCACATTCTGCAAATAACATTCTTTCCTATAATAATTATCATAAAATAATTTAAGGTTGTTATTAATGTGGTATTTACAATTTTACAAACATATGCTAAACATAATTAAGAATATTTGTTATTATGACACGGAGGTAAATAATATGATGTAGAAAGTTCTATTGTAATGACTATTACATTCTTCTGCTTTAATTACATTAATAAATTATATTCCTAATGTTTATTTCAATAATAAACAACTGTTGTTAAAAGTAATTTAATTATAGTAGGTACTAGTATTGTATACAGTCGTTACTTAACATATACTTTAAAAGTTTAGTAAAGATGGAACTTTGCAATTCTGTTTTAGCAGTTTTAAATGTAAATAAATTTCTTTAAAAAATATTTTATTTTATCAGAAAGAGAGTGGTACAATTTTCATATATTTTTAACAGTAACGCACTAATCAGACAGATACTAATAAACAGTGAAGTAAAATATATTAAAAAAATGTAAATAAGATCTACGGTAGCTTATATGGTCATAAGAAGTTTGATCAACAAATGACTCTGATATATGAATCAATAAAAATTACAGGTTATTCGAGTTAGAAAGTTAACTACCATTTGTATAATTTTGACTTTTTCCACTATTAATTAAAACTCATTAATCTCAACTCGAATTTTTAAATGTGATCACGGACTTAATAAAATTGTTTTAATAAAGTCGTATTTTCATAGAATTTTTATAACCTAAAAAATGTATTATATTCCTTAGTGAAGTGTGTTTTTAGATGCAATGTTAATTAGTAGATTACATGATTTTTATAATTTATTAAAAATGAAGTGCTTTGAATCTATCTTTTTTAACCCAGATCGAAATCATAATTTTCGATTTTGCCTGCATTGGGTATATTTGGGGACTGATTATGAACAAACGACTGTATAGACCTGGCCATAAAGATCGATATATTGAATGAATGAGTTAGATTACAATGTTGGTAAACATTAGCAACATATTGTTGTATCAGTTAGTTCATTGTGTAGATCAAAAACAAAGTGGGCCCAAACGTGCTCCTTATTGTACTCCATATTTGGCACAGAGAGGGATTACTTCCATCACCAATGAAATAGTAGCTTTCTTTAAACATATATAGAG
>JANEYF010002213.1:0-118277 GCA_029963845.1 Rhamnusium bicolor | reverse complement strand
TATTTTTATACCTAGTGTTATGGGCATGAATGTCAGTGTATCTGCAGTTGATCTTTTTTTACTATATATTTCCAGTAAGCTGTTGAAAATATATAGGTTGGGCAATGACATAATTTTTAGTCTAATGAACAGAGGCTTTCACTGCTCAAGGTAATGGACGCCCGCAAGTATTCATATTACTCATTTCTGCAAAATGAAAACTCTGAATAACTAGTCACTCCAAAGTATTACTCCTTAACTCACGTGAGAGTGAAATTGGCCGAAATAGACTGATAACAGAGTATCTTGATTTATTAATTTACTTAACCTTCTTATGACAAAAATTGTGCTAGATAAGTTTTTACACAGTTGCATTTTTAATTTTTTTAAAAATTTTCGCAAAAATTTTGTAATCGAGGAGTGACACATCTCGGGCTCACACTAGATCACACTTTGATTTTCAACTATGATAAAAAAAAATCCAAAAAACATGAAAAAACTAGGCCCATGGTGTAAAGGAGAAAATCTAACCTCAACAGCTAAAATTTTGTCCGATATCACTAGGCTTTTCGTAAAGTGTCAAACTAACATCAAAAGCCTTACGATACATAGTGAAAAAGTTGAAATGAGGGAGGTTACTACTTTAAATGTTTTTCAAATTATTTGTAAACATTGCCCATTACTGTTGTTGATAAATACCTGCCAAATTGTTGTCAAATATCAAACTGCACAGAAGATAAAAACAGATTTGTTTTTAATTTTTATATTTTGATATACTGGACTTGAGGTCAATCAATTAGTTCGTTTCCAGAACATCCGATTAAGTTATTTCTATTGATATCTTTCAGAACATCCTGAAATTATTGAATTTCATTGTTTTTTGTTATATAGATTTATCAGAATTAAAAACGTGTAAGTAAAATCCATATATAGTTTTTTTATTGTAGAAAACTTATATTTTGGATTTTACACATTTGAAAAAAGAAATTGGATTATTTATTTGTAATTAGTGGAAAGCAAAATATAATCGTTATTTAAAATTTTTATTAAATTTCATTGTAATAGTATATTTTTCCTCATCGACTGTTAGTTTAATTTGTTCGCAGTGGAATAATTGATATCTAATAAGTCCTATGATTATAGATTTAAAAAATTAGCTATAGTACGATTATCACTTAAGCAAATCAGATTTATAAGAACCCGTGCATTTTTATGGGGAACATTAAACCATGTTTTTTGGCTAATTATTGTAAACATATATACCGTAGTTAATTTTTGTTTGTTGTAAAACAGAGGAATACCTCAACATTCCGTTACAAACTAAATAAGTAAATCAATAAATTTAAAAAAAAAATCAAGTCGCTTAATCATATATCTTAAATTTTCTTGACCGTCATGTTAGCACGTCGGTCCTTCATCCTTACGTAGAAAGTCGTCCTGCCCGTGGTGTAAGGGGGCACCGCCACGCCCGCGTACGCACGCTCCTATTGATCGCCTCTCAAAGTGAACCGACTTGTGGCGCCCCCGCGACGTTTCGTCGGCGCACCGAACCACCGTCCTCCCACGGTTGCCAGTTTTGTCATTAGATTGTTTTAAATAAAATTTATGTATATTTTTTTATACGCGTGTTAAATTTGCTAGTCAGAGGCGAGGAGTTCAAACTAATATAATAACAGTTTTGTAATTAAAAATTTAATAAGTTGTACAGTTTATAATAATTGTGTACATAAAAACGAAATATGCATTTAATTAAATGTTCGCAAATAAAAGTAACAAAAAACAATAATTTCAAAGTCTGTTACCTTTCATGTGATTTTATAATAGAATCGTAATAAAAATTATATTTTTTTGTAAGTGAGTAAAAAAGATTTGCATTTTTTTATAAAAAAACATAATTTGGATATGTATTTTCTGCGTTTTCATTGCCATTCAGTAATATTTTATTGAAAACGCGTAAAAAATAGCCAGATATAGGTATTTTAAAGATAAACTACTTTTATTTTTTTTTGCAACGAGATTGTATGAAGTGATTAGATCAATTTTATTAAATAAATGCGTAATGAATTATTTATTATTAAATTTTTTAGTGTGTTCATAATTATTTTGACAAACATTTTAACGAAGTATTTGTAGTTTTGTAGATTTGAAGGAATAATTTAAACCAAGCTATATTTTAATTACTGAAATTTTTTTGAGATAATCCGGATTAGGGGTCCAGCCATTTATTTATTTTTACGTTATTTTTTCTCGAAGTTATTATTCAGTTTTTTTTTGTGGATTTTTTTCAGTGTGCACTTTTGACCCCAGTTTTCAACAGCCCTTTTGCATGACTTGGCAACATTGCGTCTCCACCCGAGTGTGGTTTTAGCCAAAAACGTCTTCGGTTGGCGGGTCGTTGTTCGCGGTCGCACATTTTTGCCCCGGTTTGGTATTAATAAACAGCAGGATAAGTCGTGGTGTAATTGCAGCAGGCTGGACGAATATGCATTCATTTATTTTCCGTGTGCAGTGCGTATTGGAGCGCCGGGACGCCGAACTGCGTAGTTCACGTGGGAGGCATGGAATCGCTATAAGGTCCGCACCCTATTTTACATTTTTATATGCTTATATTTTGTTATTTTTACGTGGAAAAGCGAAATAGAGTTCCAATTTCCACTTAAGATTTGATTTGCGATTTTTGTTTTCTGTTAATATTTTATTTAAGAATTAATTCCATGTGGTGCAATGTTTATTGTTATTTATGTTGTATATGTATGTACGATTGAGCATGTTAAAAATGTTGGTAAAGATGTTTCAGGTAAAAGATTTTCACGTAGCTGCGTGTGATGAGTTTGATCATAAATATCGATTTTCTTCAAGATTGTCCTCTCGTCCTATAGTGGTTTTCGGCGTACTATAATGCCCGTCTTCGTCAGTTTCTCGTTCGTTCATCGTTGTGGGTGGGTTTCCCTCATGCCTATATATATATATATATTTTTTTTTTTTGATGTTTGTTTACTCTTCCGAACATGATGAATTGGCTAATTGTGTTTATTCGATTGTGATTTTTCATCCACGTTGAACTCCCAATATAATTGGATCATTTCGTCAAGTTCATCGTTAATTGGTTTTTTACAATAATTTGTTTAGTTAAAAAATACAAATACATGAATTTAATAAACTACACTGGGAGGAGGCAATAAAGGATCTTGTATATGAAAAAATTAAATTTTAACTCGAACGTAATTTAAAACTAACATTTATCTTCTGACATTTCTAATAAATAAAAATTGTTGTCATTAATTGACTTCTAATTTCGTTTTTTGCAAAATGGTAAGTCATATTTGAAAGAAATCCAGAACACGTTTTTATAACTGAAATCAAACTTTTGTTTTTGTTGTTTTTATCAATTCAAAAAACAAAAAAAATTAAAAAGCATGAAAATGTGGCGGCAAATGTCTATATAAAATCGCTTTACGTATAGAAAACGAAGCAGAAAGGTAATAGCGAAAATCAAACAAATGAATAATTCAGGTATTTACCTTGGATACCAACAAAATTCATGTGGCGAAAACCTCGATTGGTCAAAGGTGACACTTTTATCCATATTTTCTGTCATCACTTTCACATATCGGTTCAACTTCTAATTTCCCCGAGTTATCCATTTATATGGTTTTCGCGATTTGTGTATTGTATACTGAAATTTGATTGTCTAGGAACTTAATGATAAGAGACAAAATAAAACACATTTAATCAAAAAAAAAACCTAGCAAAAGAATATTAAACAATTTATGTTCCGAGTTTTTACTTTTTGAAAATAAATAAAAATCATTCAATGTTAATGATTCTTAAAAAGCTATTTCTTATGTATGTTTAAATATTGTAAGTACTAAATCTATTCACATCATAAAATAATGCCAACTAGACAGTAAATAACTTTTTTTACTGACAGAAGTAATTTCAAGTTTTTCTTCTAAATTTTGAAAATATTTGTTTCGTTAGAAAATACTAAATATATTTTTAAAACTCTTTCAGCTTTGAATGTAGCAAATCCATATTTATTGTAAACATGTCTGAAAATAGTCCAATCTAAATTTCAGGGGGTTCTTATGAAACATGGATAACTCTAAAATGTACATTTTAAAGAATTGACTAGTTCAAAAAGAGTAATATAAATGAAAATTACTATGGCTATAATTGAATCGGTTATTTCGAAAACAACATAACTCAAATTTTACAGAAATCAGTACAAAGTGTATAACTATAAATAGCAATATTTTTAAAACTTGGCCTACTAATTATTGTTTTTGGGGCATCGTATATTTTCTTCAATTGTTATGTTTCTGTAGCTCAGCAGATTGAAAAGAAAATCTTTGACATGTTTTTTTTTGAAGCGAAATATTAAATATTTGAAAATTAGTACAAATATATCATTTATGTTTACGTTTATTAATAAATAGAACCCATTAACATACAAAACTGAATTAAAGTTAGAACATTTTAAAATGATACATAATCGTAATCATCAGAATCGACCATTTCCTCTTAGTGTTTCCTCTACTTCTACTGGCCAGTTGAATATTTCTTGATGAAACTACCTATGCTCATCGAAGATGCTGTTTTTTTTTACAATTCTTAGGCACTTTGTTATTATAGGCGCTGATGAAAGCAACTGATATATTAGCTGTAGTACTTTTTAACAGTTGGAAGGTATTTGTAACCATACCATCGATAAAATCCTGTGTAACTACACATTTTTTTCGTAATCATCATATTATAAACTCATGTAAGAGGAAGGAGTGAAGGAAGCATTTTTGGTCCTTTGAAAATTTCTTGCCATGTGATTGAACCGACAAACGACATTTTTTATTGAATGACGGCCACCACTTTTTTAAAATCATAAATTTGATATTTTGACGCTGTTTTACTGAAAATTTCACACATATGTTTTACAACCAATCAGAGGCTTTAATTGTGTACTTTGACAACCATAACAATTTCCGGAAATTTTTCTCCTGGTGGGTACCCTAGGTGAAATTATGAAAAGTTTCCTGTTAAATAGTGGTGCGGAATTTATAAATTGACGTTTCATTTTTTAATATTTTCTATTTTTTCGTCAATTTAAATTGTAAATTTTAATATGTTAGTATAAAAATTTATTTAAAATGAATAACAAAATCGCAACACTATGACTAGTAATAATTGACTTTTACACAAGTGCACGTCAACTGACAGAACTTTTCCGTTGACATGCACAGCCTACTTTACAATTTTCTATAGTTTCATATTATGTTTTCTATGATAAAAATGTCGGACTGATGCCATTAGTTTTGAATTTTATTTAGTTGTGACATTTTCTTACTGAATCCCTCACGTGTTTGAGTTATTATACAAACGTTTTTTCTCAATCTCGAATGTTGTATGAAAATTACCATGTCTTCGACTCGGGATAATTTTTACACCATTTGAGACCTCTAAAAAATTTTCGGATATAATTCAAGCACTAGGGAAACTACTAGTGAAAATTTGACACTTGTGTTGTTTAACCAACAAAATTTGTTTTCTCTAGTGTTACTATGGCAACCCAGGTATTTTTTTTGAAAATTTTTTTGTATTTGGGTAGCCTGGAGAGAATTATAGTGACAATTTTTTGACAATGATATAATACATTTTTTTATCTTAAGCGTGACATGATTAATAATTATAATTAACCAGTGTTTATTTGCTTTATAAATTTAACATATTTGAAAAGAAGTGAACAAATACCATAATAAAATTATTTATTTTTTTATATTAAAAATTATTATAATTTGCATTGACATATTTCAAGTGTTTCTGATATTCTTGCTACCTCTTCTTGGTGAATAGGTTAGTCCAGGAGAAATTTTATTTATTAAATGTCTGTGTCAATGGACACTATTCTGTTTAATTTTTGCCCATTTAGCAGTCTGTATTTTGTAGACTTTTGAAGTAAATATTGATGGATAATACGAAACAAATTTGACATTTAAAGTCATTCAAAGCCTATATTATACTGTCAAAGTAAAAATAAATTCTGGCATTATTTAATTAAATGCAACTTGGTGTGAAATTTTCTTACCGAATACCACTCGAGATTAAATTTAAAACCGAATATTTTTCCTCGCTCATGTATATTTTAAGAAAATAATTTTTTAAAATATTCATGACCTCGAAAAAATTTTCGGAAATAATTCAACTTCTAGTGGTATTACATGTGAAAATTGACAGATTCATTTACCATTTTAAAGTATTTAACTGGCAGCTAAACACGATTATGTTTTGTGATTTTTTTTCTCAATAAGTTTTTCTTAAAAAGTTAATGAAACACACACGTGCTTTCAGTGATATTACAATAAACTCGTCAAAAAAAGAAAAAAACAAGAATAAAGTTTTTTCCTAAAACGCTTCCTAAGCACTCTACGATCCTTTGAAAGTATAACAGGCTTTTTAACACGCTTTTATTAGCTTCACTTGTATGTTTGTTTGTTTGCTTGTTTGTTTGTAACCGACTCTTTGGACTCGATTTTGACCCACTTTAAACGGACAGATTTAATTGAAACTTTGTACACTTACGAAGAACCGGTAACAATACAATAATTTGATAAGTTTATATCATTATCCTGATCATGATCGCCAGTCCTTTCCTCACGTACCCCTGCGTGAAAGCAAATGCTTAATATGTAAGTAGATTCCGTAATTGTTAATTAGCTCGGTGGTCGAGTGGGTTAAGGCAGTCGACGCGAAACGACAGACTCCTCTGGCGTGAGTTCGAACCCCACGGCTGAAAAAAAAATGTTTTTTTTTTTTCAGAAATATCTGTTGGATCGTAATATGTTATAATATCAGCATCAATAAGCAATATAAATATAGTTTAAAACAACTAAAAGACACGCTTTCATAGCACATCAAACTAAAAAGTTAAAAATAAATATAGTTTAAAAAAACTAAAAAACACGCTTTTAAAGCACATCAAACTAAAAAATGAAAAATAATTATTAATATAAACTGAAAACAATAATGAACGAAAAATACTAGTATTATTGTGAAAAAAGCGTGGGGCGCTTTGTGCCATATTTTTCGTATATCGAGCAACCCACGCCTTTTTCACAATAATACTAGTATTTTTTCGTTCATTATTGTTTTCAGTTTATATTAATAATTATTTTTCACTTTTTAGTTTGATGTGTTTTAAAAGCGTGTTTTTTAGTTTTTTTAAACTATATTTTTTTACCTTGACATCATACTAGTAGGAGAAAGTATTTTGTAAGTTATCACACCTCTGCGCACGCTGGTTTTTGAAATAAATTAATTATTCGAATTTTGAAAAAAAAAATTTTTTTAAAGTAAAAAATTTTTTTTAATGTAAAAAATATCACTACAATCACAACTGTCGATTTTAAGAAAAAATATATTAGTACCCCAGTTATGAGACATCCGTGTGATGACACAGCCATTTTCACTTCCTAAAAGTGTTTTGTAGTTATTGTTCAATAAATCGAAAATGGTTACAAATAGCCATAGGGATGTACATACAAAAAATTTTCGCTTTTCAAGTCTACACGCATAGTCACATAATCCAAAAATATACATATCCATTTGAAAAAATTGAGGAAATTCAGTTCACATAGTTGTAAATTTAAAAATTATTTTTGACCACCCTGTATCAACTTTTAGGAAGTAAAAATAGTTGAGTGTTGTAAATATGATGTAAATAATATCAACTATCTATTGAAACATCGCATCATATGTATACAGATATTTTTATAGTTCCTTGCTTGTGTTTTACATGCTTTATCTACTTATTTATTTAATATTTATTTAATACCTGATTTTGTATTTTCTTTTATTTTATTTTATTTTATATTTTATATTTTGTATTTAATACTTTGTTTATTTTTTTATACAATAGTTATATTATACTTTACTTATGCTTACTTTATAACATGATTATGCTTCATTATGGTAGGTTAAATTGTATAGCAATTATATGCTAAATGAAGATTTCAATCACAAATCATCATCACACGTCTCATAACTGGTACTAACATATTTTTTCTTAAAATCGATAATTATGGTGTGATTTTTTTTAATATACACGTGTAAATGGCATAATTTCAACAAAAAAAGTCATTATATCCACGTGGTTAGGAGAGTCAATAATAATAAAGGAGTGGAAGGAGGCCACAAAGAGGTTTTAAAAAGTGTTCTGATATACATGGTATTCCATTTAAAAAAATGTTAATTGACCCTGTAGAATTGTCTTGGCTCACCCTGTATATTCGAAAATAATTTCCAGTTATAGACTTTTTTTGTCTAGTTTATTTATGTTTCTAAATCAAATCATAGAACTCGACATATCGAAGTCGGACGCACTATTGCCCCACCCTGTGTAGGTAGTAATTATAATTTTTTTAACACTGTTCTACCCTTCCGAAAATTTTGAACAAAATATATGTTATGTATAGAGCATAGTAAGGGACATTTATAAAAAAAATTCCGTGATAGTGTCACTTAATATACGTGTCATTTTATATTTTTGAAACCTTTTAATTTGGAATATTTTAGTATATTACTCACTGCAAATATTCAACAATGTTTCACTTAATACTTCTTTGAATTTAGCACATACAGAAAGCAAAACAAAGATTTTTTTCATTATTAAAGAAAAAACTTTTTTTTTCAAAATTCGAATAATTAATTTATTTCAAAAACCAGCGTGCGCAGAGGTGTGATAACTTACACAATATTTTCTCTTAGTAGTGTCATGTCAAGGTAAAAATATCAGCCCAACATTCCCGAGGTGCATCCGGCCCATGCTTACCCTGCTATACTCTTTATACGCGCGAGTTACAGCGTCACAAACAGTAACGCGAGTGACGGCGGGTTTAAGATGTTGCATTCAAATCAACAAAACAAAAATCCACTTGGTTGCAAGTTACTTTTTTTATTGCTGAATTTTGCAGTTATTGTTCAATTAATCGAAAATGGTTACAAATAGCCATAGGGATGTACGTACAAAAAATGCTCGTTTTTCAATTCTACATCACATCGTCCAAAAATATACAGGGTGTTCCATTTGAAAAAATTAAGAAAATTCAGTTCAAATAGTTGTAAATTTAAAAAAATATTTTGGCCACCCTGTATGCTTTTAGGAAGTGAAAATGGCTGAGTGTCTTCACACAGATATCTCGTAACTGATAATAATGTATTTTTTCTTAAAATCGATAATTGTGACTAGTGATTTTTTTTATTAAACACGTGTAAATGACATTTTACCAACAAAAAAAAAATCATTACATCCAAGTGGTTGGGAGAGTCAGTAATAATACAGGAGTGGAAGGAAGCCACAAAGAGGTTCCAAAAAAGTTCTGATATACATGGCATTCCATTTTAAAAAATGTTAGTTGATCCTGTAGAATCGTCTTGGCCCACCCTGTATATTCAAAAATAATTTCCAGTTATAGACTTTTTTGTCTAGTTGATGTTTTTAAATCAAGTTTCTAGCTATCATAGAACTCGACATATCGAAGTCGGACGCATTATTGCCTCACCCTGTCTACTAATTACTTCTTTAGAATAGTTTCCAAAAAAAAAGCACATTTATGTTCAAATATTCAAATAAGCTGCCCAATAACGTGTTCACCATTAATAATTCTTCTCCAGACATTTATTGACTGACGCCTTTGATGGCCAATCAGTCGCGTAATATGAATTTTCCACTACGTAATAATTTATATTATACTTAACTACAGTATTTTTTCTGACCTATCAGTTCATAAATTCGCAAAATTGAGTTAAATTTGTGTTAAATGTTTCTGTATTTGATTGATTCAGATTACATACATGTGAATTTTCCTATTCCTTTTTTTAACTTCAAAATTTTTTCGTCAAGTAGTTCTTCTCGTATATTTGCTCTAAAACTCCAGAATCTTTGAAAAGATGTTTTAGAATTTTTTTAATGTGGTAAAGGAGTTTGATTTCTAATTGCAAAGCCATTTCCGTGTGTTGAAATCTAGATTATGTTGGGAATTTTGCCTGAAATGTGCAAAACGCTTCAAGAATAATATAATGTTTTGTTAAAAAGTTACTAAATAGTACATAATCCAAAAAATAAGCGGAATACCAAAATATGTTTTTTTTTTAATTTTGTTTCAAATTGTAGTTATTATAGTTGGTAAATTTTCCACACTTACCGTGATGTAAAAATAAATATTTGAAGGATTCGGAAGACTCTTAAACATAATTTTAATTAAAAAATTGAATAAATTTTAGGCAAAAGAACACTTTTTTCGCAACAGCCGGCATGCAGTTTCTTAAAAATTTTAAAATAGTACCTTCTCTGGCTCTATATATTGTATAATATTTACCATATTTAATATTCCATGCCTTTCCTATATAGTTGTATACTAAACAAATATAGTCTGTATCTAAAAATAATTAAAAATGGCACGAACCAGTGGATTCAGTAAAAAAAATATAGATTAGTTTGCGGTCATCCATGCACTTGGAGGAGGCCTAAAGAACCTTTCACATTGGTTCTCCAATAGTTGTGGTTTATATTGATGATATTCTTCAAGAGGATACGGTTCCATTCCTTTCACTTTGTTTATTAGACATCGTGTTACAATACGCTCTAACCAATACCCTGTCGCTGGCGACTGAGGTTTTTCCTTGTTTTGGTCACGCCTCCTGTCCAAAAATTTAGGAATATGCCGGCGAGCATCTTTTTGCATTTAGCAAAATTCTGTTTTTTAATATGTGGAAAAAATAAAGACTTGTTTATTATCATTATGTTATAATCTGAATCTGAATAAAAATGTCGAATTGATAAGCTGTTGGCTACTAGAATTTTTGATAGTGAAATAATAATATTGAACCAAGATAATACTAGAAATGGATGAATGAAAGTGAAAAAATAACAACAAATTCCGATTTTTTTGCCTAAGGGTAAAAAAAATTCAATTCAAGTATATTAATATCCTTCTAATGGCGACGTTGGCGATTATGCGTTTTCTGAAAAAATAAAGTCCAAAATTCACGTTAAAATGCTCCACAAATTAATTTCCATTAAGATCTAATATTCCCACTAATATCTAATGTATACTATTTTTTTAAAATAAATGAAACAAGATATGGCGAAAGGTGTACTTAATGGATACTTAGCTGAGTACATTATTTAATAAAATTCCTTGAATTCAAATGTGTATTTAAACAACTAAATGACCAAAGAGGGCCACATTTTTCGCTATGTTCTCTGGAAATTGTTGACGAATTTGGCATTCAGGATAAGAAAATATGGACCCTATTTTTTTTTAATTAAACAAGATATACTGAATCGTACCAATAACCTATATCGTAAGTTATGTATTTGAAATAGCAAATTTTTAAATATTGTTTTTAGTTAATTTTGATATATAGCCATAATTAGCTAAATCCAGAGGGCTAGGTCATTACCTAGCCTTCTATGGAATTTAAAGAAATGTGTTAACAGAATTCCGCAATTTCTACATGGTTGTCATGATGAGTCCTAGAGAGGCCTATTACTAATAATTTCGGAACTAGAACTTGAACTTGTAATCGTCAGTAAGTTGTCAAAACTGACAGAAAGCATACAAGCCCTAACAACTAATTATTTGGACATGGCTATTTTTTCCAAATAAGGCATTCAAGTATTATTTTGTATCAAAAAGAAACTCTTTATTTGAGAAATGTATAAACAAATATCTTGAATATAGCAACACCACACATAATAGAAAATGCAAAATATTTTTTAAATAACTTGAAAATAAATTAAAACAATGTGTATATCAGAAAACTCTGACAACAAATTATTTGTACAAATGCATTAATAGGGCAGTAATGACAGTCTGAATTCGAACAGGCATAGATTTAATAAGGGATTCCAAATATTGTGGTATAATCTCATGCCAAATGGGTATTCTGAAGTGTTTCTTTTAATTCCGGTATAGTTCTTTTAGGATTATTTCTTAAGTACTTCTTCATTTGATGCCAAATATTTTCAATAATATTTAAGTCAGGGCTACTTGAGGGCAATGCCAATACCAATACATTTTGTTGTCCAAACCACTCTTTTACAGTTTTAGCAATATGACAAGCGGCCCCATCCTGTCGAAAAATAAATTTTTTTGTTTGGATATAATAGTTGTATACTGGGAGTAAGTTCTTTTCCAATATGATTTTATACTTTTTGGCATTTACTGTCCCATTTATGAATTCCAAACTTCCCATACCATTTGCAGCAATACAACTCCAAACCATTACCCCCTTAGGAAACTTTACAGTGCGCTTCAAACAGTCTTTATTAAATGCCTTATTTTTCGACCTTATTACTCGTTTTCTGACATCCCCGCGACAAACATCGAATTTTGCTTCATCGCTAAATATCACTCTAGCCCAATCTTCACATGTACTGTTCTTCTTGGATTTGACAAAAAAAATCTTATCTGAGTTAACCGATTTTTTTTTTTTGTTAATAAAGGATATATATATATATATATATATATATATATATATATATATATATATATATATATATATATATATATATATATATATATATATATATTATATATATATAAAAAAAAAAATGCTAAATTAAATTAAAAATCTCTGGTTTTTATCAAGCTTCCGGAATTTCTTTATTCCATTCTCAAGATATCTAAAAAGTGTAAATTATAATAATTAAAAAAATTATTAATTATTATAATACTTACAAACGTGATTATAAGAATAAAAATGAATACATGGCATAAAAATTAAGTGATTTAAGATATAAAACCCTTACTTATATAGGCCAACCTACCGAAAAATTTTTAAATTGGAAAAAATACAGTTGAACTTAAGAAAAAACATAATATTAAAATAGCATTTAAAACTAATAACACTCTAGGAAAATTTATCAAGAACAATAAAGATAAAACTAAAAAAAGAACAAAAAAGTGGAGTCTATAAGCTTACTTGTGGTACATGCCCTAAAGTATACATCGCACAAACAGGAAGAAATTTTGGAAAAAGATTGTCGGAACATAAACGCAGTTTTAATAACAATAAATTAGATTCGACGTATGCCAACCATTTGCTAGAGGACAATCATTCTTTTAATAATAATTTTGATATTTTACACATAGAAAATAAAGGCTTAAAATTGTCACTATTAGAGACATTAGAAATTAATAAATTAAAAAATAGTAATATTATTTTAAATGACCAGCTAGATTTGAACTGTTCACCACTGTTAAATATTTTCTAAATTATTTTGTACCTTATTTTATTACTGTTCCATTTTAATACCCTAGATGAGATATATACCCACACTTTGTAATAAAGAATTTAGTCTTGTACTTACCATCTGACGAAACCACTGTGTGGCGAAACAATTGTCATAGTTAATTAAAATTGTGAAAATCAAACAGAAGTTTATTTTGTGTTTATTCATAAAAATTATTTTCAATAAAATGTGTAAAATATCAGGAATAAAAAGTAAAATAGTTCAATTTAGACAATTTTAAATAAATATACAAATAGTAACAAAACTGTTACCAAGGATTTAAAAAAAATTTTCATGAAAATATATAAGAAATAAAATTATAAAATTTTTAAATAAATTAAAATTATATATTTTTTAAATCATTATTATTTTAAAATGTAGTATAAATTTGACTAAGATTATTAAATCATTTTTTTAAAATTAGGTTCATTATTTATATATATAACATTTCTAAAAATATTCTCATATGATAATTATTTTCAATATCCAAAATTGTGGTATCTATATAATTAAAAGAATGATCCATTAGATGAAAGTGTTCAGCTAATGCACAAGAATTAGTAATCCTCCTACAATCACTTTTGTGAGAAGTAATCATTCTTTAAAATGAAGGTTAATCTTATCATAGTTTTGAAAAATAGAGGTATCAAAGTTACGTATCATTCTTTAAAAAATGAAAGTTTACAAGAATTAAAAGATATTCTATTAGAAAATTCATATCCTGTTAAAATAATTAATAATCTATTATTTAACTATTCAAATAAAAAAGTTTTTGACTGTTATAGTATTTTATATAACAAGTAGCTAAAATGGTGTTTTTTTTTACAAGTGGGGCATTTATAGTACGAGCCGAAGGCGAGTGCTATAAACCACACGATTTAAAAAAAACACATTTTAGTTTCGAGTTATATACAAAATTTTTTGTATCGCCATTCGAAATTAGAAAACAGTATTATTTTGTGAAAATACGGCAAATTGACAAAGTTACCTTGTCGTAATGGCTAAATTCTATTGCTGTTTCCATAGAAACCAATAATAAAACAACTAAATATTGAACGATTTAAATGTCGCATTTGACACATTCTACTTTACAATAATTATTATTTGGAATAAAATGAGTGATAGTGAGGAAGATTTTATTCCTGGTATTCCTCCGGAAATCAGGAAGCAAGCAATTGCTGTAACTTTAGATTTATTACCAGCGAAATCTAGAAAATTGTACGAAAAAGAATATGATTTATTTATGCACTGGTGTAAACAGAAAACTGTGAGTAACATATGAGTCTGTTCTTTTGACTTATCTATATGAAAAAGCAAAAACTTTAAAATATTCAAGTCTCTGGTCCAAGTTTTCGATGCTTAAAGCAGTTTTGAATGTGAAAAATAATGTAGATGTATCCAGTTATCAAAAAGTAAAAGCTTTTTTGAAAAGACTCCACTAGGTATAGGGCTAAGAAATCTAAAGTTTTTGACAGAGCAGATGTCGAACGTTTACTAGAAGCACCAGATTAAAAGTTTTTAATGTTAAAATTTGTATTAATAATGGGCTTGGCTTGCGTTTGTCATCGAGAAGAACTCTACAATATGACCATTGATGACATTGTGAGAAAAGACTGCATGCTTGTTGTTAAAGTACCTGATTCGAAGACCCACATTGAAAGGACTTTTACGATAATTGGTGAGAAAGTTAATGGAATAAATCCACTAAATATTTATGAAAAATATGCAGCTATTCGCCCTACTCATGTGAATCACAAAGGGATTTTTCTTCAATATCGAGGAGAAAAATGTACGGTCCAACGAGTTGGTATTAATACATTTTCAAAAATACCAAGTATTATAGCTAATTACCTTAACTAATCCTAAGCAATATACGGGTCACACACTTCGGCATCACTATTAGCTGGTTCTGGAGCTGATATTCTTACCTTAAAACGTCATGGGGGATGGAAATCCTCAACAGTTGCTGAGGGATATATAGAAGAGAGCATCCAAGGAAATTTCAGAACAGATATTTTCAAACAATACTACAAAAATGACTATGTCTGCCGATGTAGTCATTGGTGAAAATCAGATCAACCACCATATTAATATAAATGAATCAAATATTTTTCGCACATCTGAACCTATAATTCCAGGAATAAATATAAATAATGTTAGTAACAGTACTATTCATATAAATTTTCGTTAAATTATGAATACAATTGTTCATGAAATTTGTTAATAATTAGTAAATGTTTGATGTAGAACTTTAATTCACACTGTGAAATAAAATTTCTTTTTTTCACACTTTTTTCTTTATTTCTCACTTGTCAATAATGACACTGTTTTGATTCATTGAAACTGTCCAATAAATGGATATGGCGTTACAAAAAAATGTATTATGAAACTATCTAGATAAAATTTTTTAAATAAAATGAGGACCATTTACTATATTCATTGCGAAACTCCAAATTGATCCTACATGCGATTATATTCGAACACTAGCCCATTGACAAATTGGAAATTGTTCTAATCGTTGCCTTAGTATCTGAACATATCCATATTTTTCCCCATTAAGTGAAAAATTAACCACCCTGCCTACCTGTGTGCTCATCAGAGACAATCAGGCTACTCCATGGCTATTAATAATTAGTTTGAATTAATTTATTATTAAAATTTCATTATAGGAAAGAAAATCCTATCATAAACCTATCAGCTAGATCATGTAATCCTGCTAAAGAGCTTATTGATTTTCCAACTGCTACGCTTTAAATTTCACTTTTCCTTCTCTATGTATTATAAATGTCCATTGATGAATGCAAGTCCTCACTCAGAATGACTAGTGCCGAGTACTAACACTGATGTGGGTGGGTGGAGGGGAATGTCGACCTATTAATCGTGTCATGCGATATCGTATCTTTTAAATTGCAGTTATTGTTATGCTTTTAGAAAAATTGCAGTCAGATATAGGGTGAGTTTTCAACTAGATGGGGAAGTTAATGTAATCACCCCGAAAATAAAAATTCGAGAGCCAACAAAATTATAAATGAATTCTAAGCAACAAACCAAATAAAAAATCATATAATTTTTTTCTAAAATATTTAGTTAAAAAAAAAAAGAAATATTTTACTTAAATACTTACATTGAAAGTCATATGTCTACGATAACAATAATAATTATTGTCGGTGTTTAATGCGTTTGTTTTTTTATAGGAAATGGGCAAAAGTAAATAAAACGCAATGATTAATTCTGTAGTTCTACTACAAAAATATGAATTTATGATTTATAACTGGACACCGTAGTGTTAGCTAGAGGGCGCTGTGATAAACTGGACTAATCATTAATCAATCACTATCGTCTTCTGAATTCGAATCTTATCTTCGGTAGATGGCAGTGTCGGAGGAAATGGAAACGGTGTCCACGGTTTTTCAAAATGTAACTCCCTCCTGCACAGCTTGTTTCTTAGGATTTAGGGGTTGTCTGATTTATATCATTTTTTGTTTTTATATTAATAATAATACACAAAGTGTTTATGAACAAAATTAAATATAAATAAATTAGTAAATTAGAGTTATTTGTGCTTGAAATTTGTGAAATCAGTTGGTAACAACTACATTATATTTAATTAATTTGTTTCTGATATATGATTGAAAATCTAGGGTTGATTTGTTTAGGCCCAGTATATCTATCTTCTGGTAGAGTGACTGTTAGTTACCAAACAGATTTATATTAATTATTACGTCTAAAATTTTGCAAAAAACTGATCATAGCGAAGTATGTTCTCATATGGAATAACTGTTCTGCAAAAATAGGTAAATAGTAACAATTATTTTACTGGTGAGTCATTCGATATGAAATCGTCTAATCGGTAAAGCCAGCATTACATTACAGGCTTTTGAAGTTCAAGGTAAGAACTAAATATCCTGTAAGTTTCATATTTTTATCTCGCAGCCAACACATTCATATTATAGCCTAAATAATGCGATTTTTAAAATTTCAAAATTTCAAGCAGAGATTTTTTTTATAAAGAATATGCCGAACGAGTCAATTGTCGGTTTTATTCCTTCCACGATATGTGCACTTAATCTCTGAGAAATATTAGCTGCATTCAACAGTCGAGACACTGGAGAGTTAAAATCAGTAAAATACACGTATTTTCAGCACCGTGTTATTTTTCGGGGGTATTGATTGTGTGAATTTATATTCTTTACACAAAAACTACTTTCAGCTTTGAAATGCCATCTTAAACATGTAGATATCTTTAATAGAAAAATGTTTACGGTTAAGAATATTAAAGCATAAGAATGATGTTTTTTTAAATACTTTAATTCGGGCATGCGGGAACTGACGCATGCGAAAATTAAATGACGGTGGATTTCCTTCTTTGGAACCGTAAAGAAGATTCTCACAATGTTTGAGCAAAGCAACAATAATTTTTTTTTAGACGATTTCATATGGTTTAACAATTTTATTTCTAATTTTATCTGTTCGGTAACTTTACCGGCCCTTAGTATGACAGAGAGTGAATATAAGTACAATCCTAGCTTGAATCCACTTTGCAGATCGAGAAAGACAAAAAACTAAATCATGCATGATTTGTCAAAAACACTTTACGCACTTTAATACAAGCATCCGACAAAACTGTAAACTCAAAGTGTCTTTAGAACGGAGGGATCCCAAAATAAATCAGGGAATTATAAAAGTTGAAGAAGTTGACACAGATTTTCTACAATGGCACAAAAATTGTGCTGATTTTACGAATAGGAGAAATATAAAAATTTTGGTTTCCAAAACCGAGAGACAAACAGTCACCGCATGATACTCCTTAACCTAAATCGCGTTCCTTGGCGTAAGAAAGCTTTCGATTTGAAAGTATTATATGTTTTCTGTCAAAAGCAATCCAATGTTATGACGAAGCTTTCTCAAGTCCTGACCACAAATATTAAAGAGAAAATTAAAATAATCGCTTCAGAAAATCGTAATTTCGTCATTTATTTTTACTTCCTCACCCCTTAAAGTGAGGAAATGTATTCGTGAAAAAAATTTTGAAAATTTTTATTGAATTTCTGGACGAATCTCGACGAATTATGACGATGCACAAAATTTCAGACAAAAATTTTCTGTCTGTGTGTGTGTGGTTCGCGATAGCAGCTACTATTTTTGAGATAAAGCTTTCAAATTTGGTACACACATTCTAGAGGTTAAGGAAGAGATTGAGTTCGTTGATACGCAAAATCGGTCCCAATGTCTAAAAAAAAATATTAATGACATTCCACCAATGTGACTTTGTTGAAACCATAAAATGTGACTTTTTTGAAACGTCAAAAAATTGCTCCGCTACAGTGTCTATAATATACTTCTCATAATTTTTCGTTTACAGGAAGAATTATGTTTTATTATAATTTTCCTCATAATATAGATCATGTTCCATTAAAAAAATTTTGTAACTCCAGCTTAGTAGAACTCTTGTTAGGAATTTTATACAGTTGTCTAGAAGGGTATTTCGCATTGTCAAGAACAATAATACTATTCGGTTTTAATTTTGGAAATAGGGTATTTTCAAACAGTTCCTCAGATATTTCTCCCTCCATGTTCTTGTGGTAATGCATGTTACGGTCTTCCATGTTTTTTCCGCAGTTTCAATGAATTATCAACCCATCCATCAACTGATCCACAGTGTAATATAATCAACCGAGTCCCTTTGTTAGGGGGCAATGAGATCGGTGGATATTTCCTAGATCCATCAGTCCATCCGTTTTTTACGGTGTCATGAGTATCGTACTAAGTTTCATCTAGATAATAAATTGGTCTATTTTTCCTTCTGAGTTCTTTTATCTCTTCTAGATATGAATCTCCAATCCACTATTCGTCTGCTTTCCATAATCACCATCCATAGTTTGATATTTAAATCCAATTTTTCTCTGCCAAGTTCCTAAAGATCTTTTGGTATATTCTAAATGATAATGGTATATTCTGATACGCGTTGTAAACTAAAGTTCATGAAAGTGTTGCTAACGACGGGTCCAGAGTTTTCGATTGATCGACGTCGGATCGTTGTTTTCTTGGGAGGAAGGAAGGGCACCTTCTTTCACCAGTTTGTGTATTGTGGAACGGGGAACATTATTAGTCACAGATGCTGTTTCACCTAGTATATCTAATTCATATAAAGAGTATAGCAGGGTAAGCATGGGCCGTATGCCCCTCGGGCATGTTGTTTTTTACCTTGACATCACACAACTAAGAGAAAATATTTTGTTATCACACCTCTGAAATAAATTAATTATTCGAATTTTGAAAAAATTCATTAATAATGTAAAAAAGTCTTTGTTTTGCTTTGTGTATGTGCTCGATACTGCAAAGAAGTATTAAATAAAACATTATTGAATATTTGCAGTAAGTAATATACTAAAATATTCCAAATTAAAAAATTTTAATAATATAAAATGACAAGGACATTGAGAGACATTATCACGGAATTTTTCTTATAAATGTCCCTTACTATGCTCTATAACATATATTTTGTTAGAACAGTGTTAAAAAATTATAATTACTATCTATATATAAATACTAGGAGGCAATACATGTAATTAAACTCCAATTTTTTATGATATAATTTCAGTGATAATAATAATTATAATTTTAATATCTAAATATACTAAACTCTATAATAATAATTAAAATATAAGTATAATTATAATATTGTAATTATTAACTTTATTCTTCAATTTTCCTATATGTAACCATATATTATAATAATAGTATAAGCATAATGATAAAAACTTATCGTAGACAAATGTAGAGACACTAAATAGTTAATTTAACTCTAATTTTTTTTATATCCATATTGTTTATTTACAGCAAGGGCATTGAAGGCTAGGATAACGAGCGCCCGCTTTATACGTGATACTATTATTACAGTGATGATTGAAGAAGACAGTGATTGTGATCGATTTACATTAATATTATAATTATTTTATTATGTCAGAATTATTATTATTATTACAATTATTATTAATATTTAAATTATATCATAAAAATTGAAGTACAATTACATGCCTCCCTAATATTTATATATAGGTAGTAATTATAATTTTTTTTAACACTGTTCTACCCTTCCGAAAATTTGGAACAAAATATATGTTATATAGTATAGTAAGGAGAATTTATAAAAAAAAAATTCCGTGATAGTGTCTCTCAATATACGTGTCATTTTATATTTTTGAAACATTTTAATTTGGAATATTTTAGTATATTACTTACTGCAAATATTCAGTAATATGTCATTTAATGTTTCTTTGCAGTATCTAGCACATACAGAAAGCAAAACAAAGATTTTTACATTATTAAAGAAAAATATTTGTCTCTCAAAATTCGAATAATTAATTTATTTCAAAAACCAGCGTGCGCAGAGGTGTGATAACTTACAAAATATTTTCTCTTAGTAGGGTGATGTCAAGGTAAAAATATCAGCCCAACATTCCCAAGGGGTATCCGGCCCATGCTTAGGGTCATTAGCTCGTTGCCTCAAAAAAATTATTGTAAACATTATAGCAAATTAGTTTCGCTTACTCGTTCACATGTAGCCGATTTTTTCTTACTGAAAACACTGAAGAACTTAGATTTTCTTTATGACTGTAATCACTATCACTTTCATTATTTTCACAAACATAATAAGATATAGACGTAGGGGCCTCCCACTGTCGAAACATTTTTACATTAAATACGATAACCTTCTTAAATTATTTTCAAAAACACACCAGCAATAAACAGATATAAAATAATTATTACTTATAATATTAAACTTACCATATATTACACAACTCACTGCAACACGATAACCTTCTTAAATTATTTTTAAAAACACATAATTATTAATACTATATCCTACAAACCACTGCTAAACAAAACTAAGTGCGGACCTAAAGTATCACAGAGTGTAAGTGAAACTCCGCCTCGGTCCCGTGGCAACAAAAACAACAATCGACATTCACGCTTTATTGTATGCGGTGTAAAAGACGGAAGAGGTCGTGTGTTGGACATTTCCCGCCCTCAAGTCACGTCTTACCTCGCACTTCCTGTCACTAAAGCGATTTCTCCTACTATACTTGTACTACATGAAGCTGTTAGCGTCGCAAAGACCATCTGAGGAATTTTCTTCGATCTGCTTAAAATGTTAAACCTTAACTGCTTTTTGTTACCGAAGTAACCCCCTGAAAATCCTAGGATTTTGTGTCAAATATAGAGAGACGAGTCACCTTTTATATTTACTTTTATTTTTAAAGAAATCCTCGTTACCGACTTATTGTTAAAAAGCAAAACAACCGAGTAAGAACACTGTCCTACAGTTCAGGGAATTATAAACAAAAGGATAATGACATATCACGTTTTGAGTATTCCAGTTTAATGTAAAGTTCTAGTAATTTGTGACGCGGAAAAATATGTTGACTTATCATGTTTTACCTAAACGAAATAAGATATGAAAGAACCATATCAGATATTGGCAGGAACTGCATTCAATTTTGTTGAAAATGAAATCCCAACATAGCTAACATATTTCTGACATGTCTGCACTGATATCTAAAAACCACAAAATGGTGACGTCAGTTACTGCCTTGATTCCACAGATTTATAAAAACATTCTTAGTTATTATTATTAAAAAATAATTTGATGTGCGAGTATACGTAGCAATAATATTTTGATATTAGTTAAAATTCCAAAACAAACGACAAGAATATGGATGTAATATTTAATTTCTTTTATGAAAGATAATTACAAGAGTATTAAGCTGGGGGTTTGGCCTACAAATATTTATTATATGAAAACATCTTGCAGAGCCAAATGCGGCGTTTACTTTAACTAAAAATTAAAATGGAAAAGTCATGTAATAATGTCATTTAATTTAACAAGTTTGTGGAAACACATTATACATTAATGTATGCTATATAGGGTGGCTTACGCAGGATTATTGCAGTAATAATTTCCTGCAGTGTTGCTATGGGGTAGTCCCGCTGAGTGGTTACGAACGTTTGTCTTACACAAACATTTACCATATGAGTTAGGTCTAATGAACCAACTCGGGAATCATAGATCATTAATTAAGAAATTACAACGAATTACATTACTCCGTTGTGTGTCCGAAAATGCTTGAAATAATTGATATAAATTAGTACTCTTTTGATTATTTCAGTCCATATCCTAGTAAATGATTTCAATATACCTTTTTTTCTCGAATTGTTTTCAATAATAACGTCATGAAAATACACTAACCGGCAGGAAAAGTGGGACAGCAAGAAAAATTAGTATGTTTTTAATTAAAAAATTTCTCAGTGGAAACAAAACGTGTAAAATTGTTTCTTGGTGTCTTCAATCACTAGCGGATCTAGCAGGATATAGGGGGGGGGCTATACACATAAAAAATCAATAAGGCGAAAAACTTTACTTAGTTTCAATTATTTTTTCTTATTCATTACAAAACGAAAATAGGTATTATTTTACAACTAATTATTACGGAAAAAGATTTACAGGAAACAACTCAGCGGACAAAAGCCCCGACCTGCGTTGAATTAAGCCTGTAAGCCTTGTTTGGTAGCTAAGATCATTTGTCAATTCCTCACTAGACGTAGACCAGTTTCGAACTTGTTATGTTCTCGTCAGTATGCCATAAGTAATGGAAAAGACATAATAATAGCAAACCAGGACAGCCTAAAGCATACTAAGCAAGTTAGACATAGTGAGTGAAAAGAATAACCCCCTAGTGGTCAGTGCTACTACCCGTCAAACATCGTTAATGTCTTAGGGATTGATAGCGACCTGCAAAACAGATACCAAGAGCTGCGACCTGCTACCAAACAAGATTTGTAGGTTTAATTCAATGCAGGTCGGGGATTTTGTTCGCTGAGTAGTTATTTCCTGTAAATCTTATTATATAGTTTAACCTACCAGGGTTAGAGGTCGCAGCTCTTGGTACGTGCTTTGCAGGTCGCTATCAGTTACTAAGACATCAGTGATGACTGACTAGTAGTAGCACTGACCACTAAAGGGATACACTTATCACTCACTATGTCCGACTAATTATTAAATAACACAGGTCTACAAAAAATTTTTTTTTTGTTATAGAGATCTGACCCTAATATTCTTTAGTAAAATTTTCCGCTGAAGCCGAAAATGAAAAAAAAAATGTTGTCGTGTGGGTTCCCCCCCATACACCCCAATTCCCTCCAAAAATTAAAAAAAATGCGAACTGGACGAAAAACCTACCTATCTTTAGTAAAATTTTCCGCTAAAGCCAAAAATGAAAAAAAAATTATCATGTGGGTTCGTTCCCCTCACATCCCAATTCTCCTCAAAAATTAAAAAAAATTCAAACTGGGCGAAAAAACCTACCTATCTTTAGTAAAATTTTCCGCTGGAGCCGAAAATGAAGAAAAAAATTTTTCGTGTGGGTTCCCCCCACACACCCCAATTCTCCCCAAAAATTAAAAGAAATGCAAACTGGGCAAAAAAACCTACCTATCTTTAGTAAAATTTTCCACTGAAGCCGAAATACGAAAAAACAAAACCATGGATAGACAAACTAGAAAGTAAACCTGCAGCAGGCAGACTTGAACTGACGAAATTTTCTAAAATATCAGCAGCCAAAATACTTGAGGGAGTTTTCGAAGGACCACAAATAATTCGTCCTCTCATGAATGATGATCAGTTTATTAATCACATGACTAACATCGAGAAAAAAGCGTGAGTTAGTTTCGTAAAGGTCATCGAAAATTTCCTCGGTAATTGCAAATCTTCTAATTACAGTCAAAAAGAAAGATTTTGTGAATAATTAAATTTTTATTTAAGCCCGATGAGAGGCACGGTTTATTTTGCCTGTATGAATTTGAGGTTTAGTTTGCCTGTCTGAAGTTTAGTTTGATTTTGCCTGTCCTAGGCTAAGTTTGAGTTTGCATGTCTGAACGTCACTTTGAGTTTTGCCTATTTCAGGTTTAGTTTTAGTTTTCCTATCTAAGATTAAATTTGAATTTGCGCGTCTAAATTTAAGTTTGTATCTCTGAGCGTCAGTTCAAGTGTGCCTGCTGCAGGTTTACTTTTTAGTTTGTCTATACATGGCTTTATTTTTTTCGTATTTCGGCTTCAGCGGGAAAATTTTACTAATGATAGGTAGGTTTTTTCGCCCAGTTTGCATTTTTTTAATTTGTGGAGGGAATTGGGGTGTGTGGGGGAACCCACACCATAATTTTTTTTTTCATTTTCGACTTCAACAGAACATTTTACTAAAGAATAGTAGGGTCAGGTCTCTATAACAACAATTTTTTTTTGTAGACCTGTGTAATTAGTAGTAAAATTACTATTTACATGCTCTTTTACCTCCTTAGTTCTAAATAATAAACCCGCCAGCCCATCAACTACGTATTGGATGGTCTCTTGAGAAATGTTATCCCACTCTTTCTGTAGTGCATCCCTAAGAAAAACTGCAGCGTTAACAACTACCCACGACGTTGCCTGATCCGTTTTTCTAGCATATCCCATACATGTTTTATAGAATTTAGGTCAGGACTACGTGCTGGTTCAATTTTTTCGTCGATTTAACAATCTGCTGATTTAGCTTACTTTTTTATCGCCACCTTATGTTTTTGGACATTTGTATGGGCAACGTTTGTCAGCAAAAACCAAGTCGATATCTCATTGGGCCTATCTCTTAAGCCCAGGAATTGTGAAATTCCGTGAAAACACATGTTACCCTCTTAGGGGTCGTAGTAATATCGACCTCTACGTATAATCTCTTCTAGTTGAATTAGCAATAAACCACAAAAAGAGATAAAACAAAAAAATGTTTTTTTTATAATTTAGTACTACCCTCTTACGTCAATATCATCTGAGATATGGGCTCTATTAATAACCACACTAAACATATAGTCATGGTAATATCCATTTAGATTTTATATGTTGATTCAGGAAATTGCCAAAAAATAATTGCATTTTTAAATAAAATTCAGTATTTAGAACAAATAATCTTGTTTACGTTATTGTTAAAATATGAGTAAACATGTTATATTTTTGTGAATTAAAATTATCTGCCATGGACTACTTCTTCATATTCAAATTTGATATAAAAATGTTATTTTGCAGGTTTCGAACAAGGAGATTGCACAGCTGGAGGCCCAGGGGATGATGTTACTCTACCGCCACTTCTACGAGTACAAAAGTATGCCCAATCAGGAAACATCTTTGATCGGTAAGTCTCTCTAAATCATATTTTTAAAGGCCATGCTAGTGAAAGTGCAAATTAGAGCTTTATTTTTATATTCAATTTTTTCCCTTCACCAAACGGGGAAAACGTGTGGAATTGTGTAGTCTTGTGATATTTTGTAGTTCATGTTCTTCAGAATCAAAAATTGTGATCGAAAATCTCAAAAAAATGAATAGATTTTGAGCTAGAGCGTTTCAAACGTCTCAAATGTTCACACGTTTTGACCTACGAATCGGGGTGCTTACCAACTCTAAAGCTTCTTTTATCAAGTTTATAGTATTTAAAAATGTTTCTAAGCACTCCCTAAAGCCACCCTGTAAAAGAAAACTGTCTGCTTTTTTTATGGAGGCTGTTCATTTTGTAAGATTTTGATGTTACACATTTTTGATCAGGACTTACACTATAAAATGTCACAAGACCAGATCGTTCCGCCAGGACCATTTTCCCCATGTATTTGGTGCGGGGTCTTTAAAGCTTTGCATTCATATGTGGATGATTTAGAACTGGCAAAAACAACATTTCTATTTTAATTATTAAATAATGCCGCTCTTACTTTATTTTGATATTAACCACGATTGTGTAGAATCTATTTGAAAATTTATAAATAAATCCTGCGCCAAACGACAAAGATATTTGCTTCAGAATTTCGCCTGAAATTAGGTAAACTAAGAATTAGCTGTAATTGAAATATTTGCTTAAAAAGTTAACGGTTCAAATCATATTAGTTACTAGTTTAATTTTTTTATATTTATTTGTAAAATAAATGGAAGACATAGCCCTGTATGTCATCTCATCGTTCTAGTAAATAAAAAATATTGTATTTTTAACAATAAACATTTCAAAGAAAATAGTAAATTAAGGTTGGCGCCTACTGACTGAAATTTTACTTTTCTCCAGTGCCAGGATTCAAAAGTGAGTGTACTCATGTATAAGGTAGGTACGTTACTTCAATTTTTGGCACAGTTATCTGTCTGTTAGATGTTATTTACTGTTAAAAATTAGACATATTAATGCAAAATAATTACGAACTTAAATCTACGAGCCCTAACAACTATATGTTTTGAACAAACTGTTATTTTTCAGAAACGTGCTTGATTACTTAAATACTTACGATGATTCTTCTTTAAATTTTAAAGCTGCATATAACTTTGACTTGACAACTCAGAACTCAAATGTTACTCGCAGTTTGTGTTATTTTTATATTGTTGTAGCCAGTATCTCATTAACTTTTTGAAAGAATGGGATGCGGTAAAGCTACTGATAAAAATTTGCGTGAAATTATTATCCAGCAACACCATACTGGCAAGGCAATGCGTAATATTTCACGTGAATTATCTGTAAAAAAAGGTCACTGTTTATTATATAATTAAAAATATGGTGAAAGTGGAAATATTGATGTTCGCGGCGTAATAGTTCGGAAAGGTCTAAAACTGTCTCTGAAAGATATTTAAGCCAGTTAGTTCAAGTTTGCAATTCAGAAAGAAAAAGTACGTTAAGAGAGATCACTGCACGTTGGAATCATGCATTTGGATTGAGTGTTCTCGAGAAAATATATTCGCAGGTGTGGCCTCGGCTTTTATAAGGTATGTGAATTTTCCGATGGTATGCAGTATTTTGTACATAAACATTTTGTAAGTCAAGAGAAAACCGCCCTTAACTAAAAGTCAAACGCAAGTACGGTACACTTGGACAAAATCTAAGCTTTTATGGACTGAAAAAGATTGGCAAAAAGTTATTTTTAGCGACGAATCCAAATTCTACGTAAGCGTGAGAGACTACCGCTGAAGAGTGATTAGGAATAAGAAAGAAGTACTTCATAATGCCTGCCTTAAAAGCACTGTAAAATTTTCCAAAGGTGTTACGGTTTGGGGATGTTTGTCTGCAAAGGTTCCAATCTCTTTGCAAATTCCTGATTCCAACGTGCAGTGATCTCTCATAACCTACTTCTTCTTCTTGAATTGTAAATTTTAACTAACTGCTGTTAGATATCCTGCCTTAAATTTCTTTCGGATACAGTTTCGGACTTTCCAGAACTTTTGCGTGGCGAACGTCAATATTTCCACTTTTACCATATTTTTTAATCACATTATAAGCAGTGGTCTTTGCTGCAGGTAATTCACGTGAAATATCACGATTTGTCTTGTCAGTATGGTATTGCCAGATTATAGTTTTACGCACTTTTTTATCAGTAGTTTTACCGCGTCCCATTTCAAAAAGTTAACGAGATCCTGGCTACAACAATATAAACACAATACAAACTGCGAGTGACATTTGAGTTCTGAGCTGTCAAGTCAGAGCACCCATTGTATTGTGTCAGCACCTACTTGTACATGTATTAGATACTCATTGGTACCTTAAATTCCAAACACCGTTTATACTTGTCGCAATATTTAGTTGTCAGCATAATTCAACATTAAATAATTAAACTAACGGTAATAAAAAAATAAGAAGTTAAATTTGAGGAACGTCTAATAAAAAAATGAAATAAAATATGTTGTTATATGCAACTTTAACATTTAAAGAAGAATCATCGTACGTATTTAAGTAATTAAGAACGAATTTAAATCGGGAAACTTCGCCAGCGGATACTACGCCTAAAAATAATAACTTTTTGTCATATAAACATATATCGAAAACCGAATTGATTTCAAGATACAAGGTGTTGAAGTTAGAGGAAAAAATTTTTTTTTTTCCCAAAATCTCAATAACGAATAAAGATTTTTTATTGAAATTTGATATACAGGTATTATTAAGGCAAGCACACTAGTTGAAATAAATTTTGTCCAAAATATTATACTGAGTCCTGGACTGGGTTGGAACCTTTGATGTGAAAATAACACTGACGTAGTTTTCCACGAAACACCAAAACACTATATACTGCACTCGTTTCGCGTCAGTTAAATTCACATATGAAACTGAAAGCTCTGGACAACTACCATTTTTAGACGTATTAGTAATTAGAAATAGTGAAAATAAGTTAGAATTTGACATATATACAGAAAACATACCAGTACTCTAAGATATATCCCTAAGGACTCTCATCATTGTGCTCAACACAAAAAGGCGAGTTTTAATTTTCTAGTCCATCGTCTATTAAGCTTCCGCTCAGTAAGGAGAGGTTTGAAAAAGGAAAGGCATTGATAAAGGATATAGTTGCGATTAATGGATATTCTGTAAGTTTAATTGATAAAATAATTAGGAAACGAAAGTTTAAAGAGTCGCTTCGAAATTCCTCGACCTTTCAAAATGGAAGAGAAAATCCGAAATTTGTATCGATTCCATTTGATCCTCGATTCACCCGTGGTATTGGTAAGATTTTTTAAAGATGTAGGTATGACAGTGGTTTATTCATCGGGAAACAAACTTCAACAACTTTTAGGCAATCCAAAAGACAAAATTGAAACAAAGAAATAGTCGGGGATTTGTGAAATTAGCTGTAAGGACTGTAATCAAAAATATGTTGGACAGACTAGACGATCAATTCAAACTAGATTCAAAGAGCATATGGCCCATCTCAAATATGGTAGAACAGATAAGTCTAGTGTAGCCCAACATGCGTTTGAGAATAACCATAAAATAGATATTAGCAATTTGAGATTAATTAGGAATGTAACAAATACTAGACAGCTTGATGCATTTGAAAGCTTGGAAATCATGAAGTGTAAAAATAGTATGAATAGTGACAGAGGGCCTATCCCAAGTAGCCCGCTTTATTGGTTAGTGGGTCGTGAACCGTGACAATAGTTTAGGTATAAATAGGGTAGATTGTTAGCAAAAGTTTAGTTTTAATCATCTCCAGATGATGCCAACGTGTTTGGCGAAACGCGCGTCGAATGCAGTATATAGTGTTTTGGTGTTTCGTGGAAAACTACGTCAGTGTTAGTACACTGGGTGATTATTTTTTTCTGATCGACTACCACTCAAACCACAACAACTTTTTGTTTTTACGCCACTGGTCACATTTATAGAAACATTTTACTCTACGTTCCTTTTAAAGCAAAAGTATTTTTGGTTCCTTTTCTTTTTTTGATAAAATTGACATTTTCTACAACGATGCATTTCCGCAGCATTAAATTTGAAAGTGGAAATCAAAAAGAGTTAGTTGTGCAAACATGCGATGTGACAAAACTGTCAGTTATAAACTTGTTATTTACATGCATCGTTGTAGAAAATGTCAATTGTTTTTTTTAAATTTTTTTTTCCCTAACTTCAACACCTTGTATCTTGAAATCCATTCGTTTTTCGATATATGTTTATATGACAAAAAATTATTATTTTTAGGCGTAGTATCCGCTGGCGAAGTTTCCCGATTTAAATTCGGACCACCCTGTATATATAGGGTGACCGCATCCTTTCAAGGGCGGATTCTTCTCGTCAAAATAAGACAAAAAGGTTATATTAACATGGGTCCAAAAATTGTTGATTTCGGAAGTGGAAATCAAAAAATCGTTTTTTTCATATCAGTTGCAGATGAAGTACGGTAATGGTCCAATAAGTTGACAGAAACATCAAATAATTAAATAACAGACGATGTTTGGCGCCATTCTCGGCGCCGTCATTTATCTGACAGTCAAATGTTTTGGACATCACCTTTTCCTGAATTTTGTCGCACCGCACGCGACTTAAGATTTGGCACCAGCTCCACCTTATAGTTTTAGATGTTTCGTAGGTACTAAAAAAATGTTCACACCGCGTATAAATATTTTTTGTCTACATACAAATGTAATTTGATTTGGTCGTACCTCTGATTTGTAATTTATCATCATTACAAAAATTTAAAAACGCCGCCATCAATTTATCTAACGGAATGGCGATTAGTTAACACAGAATTAGCAATGTGCCAGAAATAACAGGGACAGTTCTAATTTAACACAGCATTCTCAGACTTTTGATCTTATAGAAGAAATTAGAACCGACGTAATGTGCCTCGGCCTATTGTTGTTTCTACGTGAACGTGACCTAATTTAAATGACAATTTATTGATGAATATTGACACACCTGCCAAAGTTACCCTCAGAAGCACAAGAGCAGCCGTTATATAAAAAATATGTGTTTGGTTTGCCTCTTATCATTATGGAGAAAGTACAGTCCGAGGGGCGACGAAAAAACGCTCGAGATTTTCAAGATTTCGGAAATTTTTTTGAAATCCCCTAAATATTTTTGTGATTCTGATTTCACTAGATTTCAAAATGGCTTCCGAGAACTTAATAATTATTTATGCAGTTCAAAACAATATTAGTGACAATAAAGAACAAACAAGTATGACAATAGATGTTTTGTTTATTGATATTTCAAATAAAAAATTCACAGTTTTACTTATCCTGAAACGTTATTAGCAGTAATCAATTTTATAATTTTGGGTGAACAGATTGTGGGAAATTCAAAAATCGCACCAAGGATACATTTATTTTTGAGTGTAAAAATCAAAATGCCATTTAGAAAAATTATTCAGAATTGAAAATAGAGGACAAGTAGTGCAGCGTGTTCCCGATTATTGTTAAAGTGTTACAGTCGAACTTCTCTGTATTCTGAATATTTCTTTGCCTTTGAATATATACTTCATTCATTATAAGTACTATAGAGATAGAGCCTGTAATAAGTTTACTAAATTTCAACAAATAACGTTACAAAAACTAAAATTGCCATTAATTAAAATAAAAAAATTTGACCTACAATTGTATTAAATGGAAAACTTGTAAAGTACATTTGGGGTTATCGGATATGTAATTTTACACTTTGTTAATGTTTCACTGGAATATTTAAAAGAAGGTGTATTAGTACCCATTCAAAAGGTTCCCGCTGCGAATAAATCATGAGAATTAAGACCTGTAAATACTCTGCCATGTATTGAACAAATTTTAGAACTAGCTGTCTATCATCAACTACTTAGATATTTAAATGAAAATAACATTTTAATTTGAAAATCAATCCGGTTTTCGACCCAATCATTCTTGTGAAGCATCCTTACAACTTATAATTAATAAATGGAAACAAGATATTGATAATGATCAATACGTGGTAGCAGTATTTTTAGACCTGAACAGAGCTTTTGATTCTGTTGATAGCAAAATATTACTCAGAAAGATGGAAAGTTATGGCATCAAAATGACTTTGTACTAAAATGGTTTACGGATTATCTAACTGATCGTAGTCAGGTTACTAAATTTAACAATGAGTTTTCATCTGAAATAATTAGTGACTTTGGAGTACCCCCGGGTAGTGTTCTAAGGCCTCTCTTTTTTTTTAATATGTATTAATGATATAAATAAAATCGCGTCATCAATGCGATTTTATTAACTTATTTGTAGATGATACTCTGCTATCCATTTCAAGCCCTGATCTAAACGAAGCTATAAATAAAATGACTCACTCTCTAACATTGATTTACGGTTATCTTAATAAAAGTAAATTAAAGTGAAATACTCAGAAGACAAAAGCCATGATTCTTACAACTTCTTATAGATATAATAACATAGATTTAACTCGATATAACAATTAAGGGGGCCTAGTCGGGAAAAAGCTTCGGATAGCTGTGTCACTCTCTAGAAAGTTTTTATACATGCGCCGCTGAATAATTTTGCTCTTGACTATACCTTCACTGGACGTTTTATTCACCGTCTTCATTGAGGTGCGATTCCCGATAGAGGTTACACTTCCTTGCTCCATTTGTAGTGACAAAGATACTTATTTAGAAAATTAATTTTAACCAAATAGTACGGAATAAAAGTTTGAAACTTACTGAGCATAATTATGAAGATTCATTCTAGACGACATGTATGAATTTTATCTCGAATTTTACCGATTGATATCATAATTCAGGAGCTAATCACGTCCAAATTTCACTTATATTTACAGTATAAATTTTCCCTACATAAAGTGAAAATTAATTAAAATAGATATACATGTACCCTCTAGTATACTTTCAACTACTGATCCTCTAAATTTGGTGTAATTTGACCAAACAGTATGGAAGAAATAAATTTTGAAAAATTATCTTACAAACAGTGGTTCGATTAGCCCTCTTAACAATAATAAAATTGAATTTACATCTGAATTTAAATATTTAGGTTTCATGTTGGACAATGTTCTTTCATTTATTGCCCATTTCAGTTACATGTGTCGAAAGATAACAAAGAAACTTCACTTTTTTCCAGAGTTGCACAGTGTTTATTAATAGAATCCAGGGCGACCGTATATAATAGTATTATCTAACCTCACTTTGACTATTGTGCAACTCTACTGTTTTCATTTAATCAAAATACAGTAGCTTCACTTCAGAAGTTACAAAATCGTGGTATGGGAATTATTCTTAAATGTAATCGCTACATTGCTATAACATTAATGCTTGGCATGTTACAATGGACTTCTGTTTCTTTGAGATTTTACTGCATGAAGATGATATTTGTATTCAAACTTTTAAACAATCTTTTACCTTCTTACTTTAATGGCTTTATTGTATCTAATTTACAAATTCATGATCACCATACAAGTATCAATAAATTTCATTTGATTAGATGTAGTCCTTCCAACACAATGAACTCACTTTTTTACAAAGGATTGAATGACTACAATAAACTACCCCTTAGTATGAAGAGTACTAATACTAATACACTTGTTCAAAAGGTTACTTATGGGCCATATCAAATCAGAATAATTATTATCTGTGTTGTTTTATTTGGTTAGATTAAAAGGATTATTACCCAGATAGATCATAAATTATTGTATTTTACTCATTTACCATATTTACATTTACTGTACTGTAACGCCTAATATGCATTTAATTATATGTGTATTGTATATTAGGATTCCTATTTAAATAAAGTTATTACATTTTAAAAGTATTTTCTTTAACTCAAATTTTCCCTAACTGGAACAGTCTCAAGGGGAATTTCGAAGGTTCGAGTTAGATAAGTTCGATTGTATTTTTGTTATTTATTTTAATTTTCGAAAAAATGTTATTATTAATAAAGAATTTTATATCTCATAATAATATAATCAAATTCAGTATTATTTATATAGGACGCTCAAACAGTGAAAAAGACAAAATAATTCAAATATTGAATAGTGAACAATTAGAAATTTTTCATGTTGACATTTCACATGTTCATTTTCCTTTCTTAGCACAAGAAAACCATTTTTTTTTGTATAGCATTCATAACCTTTGTATAATTATGTAATTATCTGCACAATTAAGTAGATCATCATTACACAAGTGCAAAATTCTGTTGGTTTAAATAATATGAATTAGACCAGTTAATTGAAGTTATGCGCTATTCTTTAAAAACAATTTTATTATCAACATATCTATGTGTTTTGAACTTCTTGTACGAATTTAATTATTATCTTATCATATTTGGAAAATTATTAGAAGTTATTAGGATAACGTTTTTTCCAAAAGTTTTAAAGTAATAAAATTCACACATATTTCAACAGCATTCAAGGACACACTATACTTATCCTTTATTTTCAATTCTTAATAACTTTTTCAAGTGGCGTTTTGCTATTTACTCAAAAAATAAATTTACAAATGTTGACTAGTTTTGAAATTTTTCCTCCAAAAAATTTTATTGAGCAAGCCAAAGTCGTCGGATGAAATATCGAGAAAATATTAAAAAAAAAATAATGAAGAGTATTCAGGATTTACTTCTAAAACAGAATATAAAATTTGTTTGAGAAAAAATAAGTGTTGGTTTTATCTTTTTTTTTAATATTGAGAAGAAATGTTTAGTTTTCGAGATAGATGGTGTTGAAGTTTTGATTTATTCAGTTTTTTTTTTCATATTTCTGGGGAAATAATTGAGATATTGTTATGAAATTCGGAAGGTGAACGTTGCGTACATCAGTACACTTCTCACCATCGTTTTCATCTCTCCATTCCAACCAAAAGCGTGACGGTGGGGGTATCGAAGATATTCTTCCAAAAAAAGAAAAACGACACCACTGACCTAAGCTATTTTTTTCTACTACTAATCAAGAAGCTTTTAAACGAGAATCGTTTAAAAAATTACATGGTTTTGCATTTTTCCATTAATGTAATTTTGAATGGAGAGATGAAGACTATTGTTTCGAAGTGTACGTAACTTGCGCCTTCTGAATTTCATAACAATATCACAATTATCTCTGGAGAAGTGCGCCCTCTATTTCGAAAACTAAACATTTTTAAGTATAAGTTTATATGACATTCATATTATTTGGGCGTATTCTGTTGATTCTCTAAGTTTCCCGATTAAAATCTGGCCCACCCTGTATATGAAATAGATACTTAGTAGTGAAAAATAAAACAAATTTTTCTAAGCTAACTTTTCGTGAATTTATTCTCTCATTCACAGCTGTGAAGTAATTATTAGTAATCAGCAAAATAGCCTGCATATTGCATGTAGCATATACAGGGTTATTCAGTAGGATATGAGTAATTAAAACACTCTACCATTGTCTTAGTGTTGCTTAAAATGAAGTGAAGTTTATACTCAATAATTAGTAGGCTGTGCCATTTATTAATTTATTTAATTTTTAAAAGTAACATTTTTTAAATGTCCTCCTGGGGCCTCGATGCATTCTTGTGATCTGGTCTGAAAATTACCCATGACTCGTCGTAACATTTCCCTATTTATTGCTCTTCTGTGGTAATGTTTTCTATGAGTTCTGAGATGGTGGGGATTTTATTCCGATAGACTCTAGACGTTAAATATCCCCACAAAAAATAATCTGGCAATGTTAAATCTTGTTAGGCGGCCAGTTTATGTCACCGAATCTGGAAATTAGACGTCCGGGAAACATGTTTCATAGAATGCCCATAGATTGTCTGGCTGTATAACATGTCTCCCATCCTGTTGAAACCAAACAACATCCCGATTATGTCCTAACCGTCATAATTCATTAGGTAAAAAGTCATCCAGAATTAAGCAGTAACGTGCGGATGTGACAATAACAGTATGGTTTTGTTCTTCAAAAAGTAGGGACCAATTATCCCAACAGCAGACATACCACACCACACTGTTAGCTTCGCAGAATGCAAGGGTTTTTTGTGAATTTCTCGAGAATTTTGATTACTCCATTACCTAGCATTCGGAGTGTTAACGTGACCCGACAGATAAAACTGCGCTTCATTTGGCATAATCAGTCTATTGATAACAGTCGGATGCAGAATATTAGTAAAAGTTTGGGGAAAAGACAACACGTGCTGGTTTATTACCATTTTTTAGCTGCTATACCACCTGCAGTTTGTAGTGATATAACTTTAAGTCGTGCCATTAAATGTGTTGAAGAGAGGTTGCTGATAAAGCTAACGCAATGGAATGTCGCTTCGCAGGTCTTTTAGGGCTACGCTGAAATGCAATTCACACCCTTTTGAGGTCATCTGTTCGAACCGATCGCCTTTTACCAACCCATTTGTCCCGCAGGTTACCGTCAGTACGAAATTTGTTCATCCAATTGCGAATAGTGTTACTAACAGGAACCCTTCCATGCCTTCCAACGTTAAAATGACGCCTGAAACGTCTTTGCACTCAGTAGCGGACTGACCATGGTGTCGCAGTGGCGATCACCACAACGCCCCCGGTCCAAAACACAGGGGGTGTTTTGGACCGGGCTCTTTTGTTCTTTTGCTAAAGAAAAAAGTATTCCATATTATTTTGTTGCTTATTATATTTTTAACTAGTTCTTATAACCTGAGAGTTTAAAGTTTATTTTTATAAAATTAATTTTTATTTTGTACTTATGCTAAATTAAATAAAAATATGTGATTCTGTGAATAGTGGTTTTTGATATTTTTACCTCCCTCACTGTATACAGGGCCTTCGTGGACATATGCCCTCGCCCCTACTCGGTACAAATAGCCACAACCATCAACAAGTGTTAGTCCACCACTGTTTGCACTTCTACTATTGACTGGCTTTGAATATAAGCTTCTACTGCAAAAACTTTCTGTTCAATCTAATCTGCCAGTTTTCCATTTTATGTCAAATGGCAAGTGTCACATAACAATAAATAATAAACACTTATTGTTTGTTTACATGCTGGTTGTCATGGTACAAAACAAAATCGTTCAGATCCGACTGAATAAATGGCACGACCTACTAATTATTGTGTATACATTTCATTTCATTTCATTTAAGCAACAGTAAGATAATGGTGTTTTAATTACTCATATCCTACTGAATAACCCTGTACCTGTTGATATTTAAAAAAGACTCTTTTATAACAAATCTAATGGTCTACTTCGTATTATTCAAACCAACACAAATTTCCATTTGTCTATTGATGATTTCTTTCTGATACAGGACAGATATTTACCTCTTAGCTTTGAGAAAGCGCAAATAAATGTGTGAAGCGTTACTTTTGACGAATTTATGTAGTATTCTCCATTAACTAAGGTTGCCACTTCTCCCGAAATTTCGGGATTTTCCAGATTCGTTCATTTTTAAAACCACTTCTACCGGCTCCCGAAATTAAGTCTAAATCTCCAGAAATTGTGGTAAAATAGGACCACATACATTACAAATTATAACACCTAACATGTACCAATCACCTGTCTTCTGTCATTTGCTCACTTGTTGAGTTGTCAGTCCGTTTTGAAAATTGTGTTAGTCGTACTTTCTATCCCAGTAAACTCACATACGTTTTTAAAACGTATTCTCAACATGTCATTGGTTGATACTTCGTGTTACGTTAGAAAATCAACCGTTCATTTATTGGCTATCTTAACGTTAAAAATACGTGCATTTTTCACAACAAATGTTGACCATCCTTTTTACAGTTTTGACAACATTAAATTAACGTTATTTAAAGCGTTGATAAAACTGTTCTCTTAAACGTTCATAAAACGTCCATAACAACTGAATAGTCCATTGAGGTCGAACAGAAAGGTTTTTAAAACGTTTTGGAGTTACGTACACTAGTAATAAATTTTAAAATATGACATTCGTTTCACATACATATACTAATATTAAACGTTTATAATTTCGTAATCTGAAACGTGTAAAACCACGACATTTTTAAGTTGTCTGTACGTAAAAAAAGAAACGTTTTTCAAATGGTGTTTGGACATTATAAACGTCTTTCTAACGTATTGGGATACCTGCATCAAATACAGTTTACCAACGTGTATTTAGTATAATTGATGACATGGTCAAAAGACAGAAATCGATTGAGTGAGATTTACGTTAAATCGGAAATTCATGTGTGAAAACTTCAAATATTCTTGAAAAGAGAACTCGAAAGAAATCTAAAATCAACTCGTGGAATGAGAAGTATATTTTTAATGAAAGTGTTTTCATTGTTTTATATTGAATTCAGTAATCATATGTTTTCAAAGTGTACCATTAAAAAAAAATGATTTTCTTTCATCTTCCAAGCATGACTTCTGTCTCCCGGAATTTACTTGCCATCAGGTGGCACCCTACCACTACCCCATATCTGTCCGATGTGCTGAATTTTTTTTTTGATGCGATAAATGCAATAATTTATTTATAAAAAATCTATATTATCTAATACTCGTATTTTCTATTACATACCTCTACTAAATTTGTTAAATGTTAAAAAAATTTAATTCAAAAAGCGATGCGATAAAATGCTTGGATTTATAAATGATTATGAAAATTAAAAATATCTGTTGTGGTCAGCACATAACTTTCTTATACCAATGTATGTACATATGTCATCCTGATGTAAAAAAATCATTCCATTTAATTCTTCACTTACCTCAATTAAATTTTAATAGCAGACCTTGAAATGTTTCATTAAAATTTTTAAATAATTAATTATCAGTGTCATTCGATACTGTCATCAATAATTCATGTCATATGTTTTAATAATTTCTTCTCATTGACATTGACATTTTTATAACTAAATTAGACCCTTCAAATGTCAAACTGGTAAATTTATCCTAACCCCATTTTATTTGCTCAAATGCGCAGAGCTGGGAAAGATGCTTTAAAAAAGTAACTTAGATACTTTTCGAAGATACTTTAGAAAATTATCTAAGTTACTCTTGAGTATCTAGATACTTCTTGCAAAAAGTATCTTAAGATACGAGATACATGTAAAAATATCGTAGTTACTTTTCTCAAGTATCTTAGTTACTTCCTAAAATATCGAAGTTACCTGGAATTATCTTAGTTACTTTTGGGTAACTAAGATACTGCCGCAGCTGAAACTGTTGAAAATACTTTAAACAAGTAAAAGGTTTTTTTGCTCGAAAATTAATCTGGCACAGTGACACTTAGCAACATTACTAATCAATTAGTCATAGCTCATAGCTATTATATATTTTTAAAGTGGAATGAAAAAATAATATTAACTGAAAATTTTTTGTTAATTATTATTTACTAACTTTTACAAATCTTATCACAGATAAGTATAACATATATCTTTTTAAACAATTATTTTCCCGGCTATTTGCCCAAACGCTGAAACTTGGATTACAAAAAAGATAATATGCAACATTATGTTCAGTACAATTGACTCAATAATGTTATTTTTAATTTCAACTATTCTGTTTAGTAAAACCAAATATAAATAAAACACAAGGTACTCACCAGTTGACACTCACTTTAAAAAACTTCAAAATATCTACCGACACGTGTTTCTGCTTGCCATAGCGTCATCAGGGCAGCCGGCACATTTAAAGAATCCAAAGCAAGGAAACTTGTAAACCCCAATGTAATAAACATTAATGGCTTCAGAGAACAGAACAATTGAAATTATATAGTGGAAATACCCCTTAGGGTCAATGAAATAATTTAAAAACAAATTAAGTTCCCCTTCTTGATAAAAGTTAAAATATAGAGTGGAATCAAAAATAATATTAACTGAAAATTTTTTTGTTAATTATTATTTACTAACTTTTACAAATCTTATCACAGATAAGTATAACATATATCTTTTTAAACAATTGTTTAATTGTAGTATCTAGTATCTAGATACTTTTCAAAGGTATCTATACTCTAAAAGTAACTAAGATACTATGAAAGTAACTTAGATACTATAAAATTAACTAAAATACTTAAAAAGTAACTTAGATACCCTAAAAATAACTAAGATACTTAAAAAGTAACTTTAGATATTAGTTACTTGTAAAAAGTATCAAAAAAATAGATACAAGTTACTTGAAAATAAAAGTATCTAAGATAAAGTATCTAAGTTACCAAAAGTATCTAAGTTACTAAAAAGTATCTTTTATCTTAGTTATTTCCCAGCACTGCAAATGTGTAAAAATTTTCAGTTTACATCAGCGTTATTTAAATACTTGGAAAATATATTTTGGGGGCTTGATATAGTAGACATGATTTATATCTTTCATCAAGAATACAAAAAAGTAAACCTCCTTTTAGCTGGCAAATTTTGCTCATCATCGAATCATTGTCATTGTCTTTGATCTTTAGAACATATGTACCAAATTTGAAAGCTTTATCTCAAAAGCTGTGGCTGCTAGCGCGATACTATAGATATGCAGACAAATTTTTTTTCCATAAAGTTAAGTTTTTTAATCATAATTCGTCGAGATTCGTCCAGAAATGTAATAAAGATTTTTTTCCCGAAATTGTAACTTTTTTCTTCTTTCAATCATTATGTCTTTTCTGTGGTGGTACCACATTCACCAAATTTAATGTGTCACCTAAAATGTTGTTGACAATCTTAACTACCAAATTTGGGAAGTTTCCCATTAGTATTCTTTGAGTTAATAAGAAAATGTTTGAAATAATTGTTTATGTGATCAGTATTACCTAGGGTCATTATAAAAAAATCCTTAATCATTGAATTTCAATCGTATGTTATATAGAGCAATATTGTTAGTTCGAATAACTACAAATTACACAGGGTGTACAGTACATCCTGTATATGGATTATTAAAAAAACTCTTATTTTCCTAAAAAAACATTTAGGTAATACATGGCACATTTTACTTAAAACTTAATAATTAAATGGACATAAAACAAAAATAATATGGAGATAAATTAAAACACTATTAATGTTAGCAAATAGCGCAAATTAATACCCAATCTTCTAAATTGAATTTAATAATCTAATAATTTTGGAAAGGAAACGAATAGTTTTAATTAATTAATTTAAAACGTGCTTCACATGAAATAGTAGTAGTTCGTGGACGTTATCATTCATGAGTGCAGTGTAATCAGTAATCACTAATCAGACCAAAAAGTTCAAAATATAATATCAAATTGTCAGAACTAAACACAAACATTTAATAAAAATTGAACTTAATATATTTACTAATTTATCCAAAATAATATAAATATAATAATTGACATTATTGAGTAAAGTTTGTCCAACAAGCTTCATAATACTAGTTTATTGAATTCAAAAAAAATGTGTTACAAAATTCTGTATTCTATTTGCTGCTGCGTTGAAATCTAGAGTGGATCCTTTCATTAACCTCAGATATATTCAGCTAAATCCAGTGAGTTGGAATTGGAATTTGTGTTAGTTTGATAGTGTTTGGAATCATTTAAAACGCAGAGACTAAGACTATTTTACAGTTCTACAATTTGACTACTGGTAAGTGTAAAAAATAACAAAGGCTTATTTCCTTGCACAATATATCAATAACTTTTAATAAAGGATATAGGTACTTTATATTGATTATATAAATGACGGAAATGTCTGCTGTCCCCACATTTTCAGATACGTTGTCGTTGAACACATCTGAAATGAAGTATCTTGTTACAGACCGCAATGATATTTATACAGGAGATTAGACACAAGGATATTTTATCATTAAATATCCTTGTATTGAACAGACTAATATTACGGAGCTTGAAAGATTTAACTGAAACACCATGGATTTCTATGACCATAACTTATAATCAAATCGATTCTTCATAAGCTAAAAGTTGCCACAATTTCCCTCTCGACGCTTTTCTATTCTTGATTTAAATTCTTATCATCGCCTCTCAGTCATATCTATTTAAAGTGCAGTTTTATAACGTTTATAATGCATAATATGTGGCCTGTTTATGACACAGTTACTTTTATGCATTTTAAACTTTGTACATCCTGTATCATTAGTTAACGTTTCAGTAATGTCTAATTGGCATTCTTCAAATTATTCATTCTTCAATACACATATTGCATTCCTATCCAGAAAAGGGCATTTTTTTCACTTCTTCTGTAAAGATGAAATATAAGTCTTAGGTGGAGCGTCCAGTGTATGTTTTATTTTTTTATTATTTTTTTTTATTTAAATAATTATAAATAATAAATCTTTATTTCATTGTTTATACCATATACTATATAGAGTGATTGCTATTGCTACAATTAAAATAAAGAACCCTATACATAACAGGGTTCCCATCTAACCTAGAAACATTAAGTTATGCATATGCCAATCTGTTTGTTTTAGTATGATCTTTTTTATAAATTAATTCAATATTAGTTGGGAAATCTCTCAAAGCCCTATACATATCAGTGTTCCCACCTAACCTGGAAACATAAAAAATCATGCATATTCCAATCTGTTTATGTATTGTCTTTTTTATAAATTAATGCAATATTAGTTGGGAAATCTCTTATTATTGGTTATGGAAAATTATGGATAAATTCTGAAGAGTTTACAGATAAAAAAAATTGTTAATTGAAATAAAAGATATTTAATTTAAATAAATAATACAAAACTATTGCTTGGTAATGCTAGAAGATGGCAAAAACGCCCAGTCAGTCGTCGAGCAATCTTCTCCAAGTAGCCGAGGCTCGGATTTCATCCACAGTCCGCAGATTGTTGTTTTATGGTTACTCTTCTTCAATGTTTGAGCGCGAGAAATCCGAACTTTTGTCATTTTAGAGCTGTATTAAAACAGCGAGTTATAAGAGAACTGTAAATTCCGCAGTACATGTTGTTGCAATTAATTTGGATAAATGCCCAACTGTCAAATAACACAAGAAGAAATATTCTGTATTTTAATAGAGGTGACAAAAATAATATAAAATGCTACTATATATATTAGTCTAACCTTTACCAAGATTTGAATCAAATTATTGCATATTTAGTTTCAACATACACAATATATTTAGTGAGAAAGCACAATAGGCGAGTGGACAGCAACGAAAATAAGAATATGGTAATATAATATAACCCTCAAATATGTTATAAATATAATGTTAACGCAATTTTACCAATTACTATTTGTTTAATTGTAAGATGAAAATACTTAAAATGAGGACTAACTTCAAACTATGGAGTGTAGAGAAGGAGAAACGTCTCCGTGTTAAAAAAATGTGATCGGATTTTCGATGGAAGAATAGGTGGCGCTGATTTACAGGAGGTATTCTACGTGATTTTGTTTTTACTATTTTTATTATTTTTTTTACGCTGTATAATTCTTTTCAACACCTACATAATATTATGTTTTCGTTAGTTTATAGAATCTGAACCTAGTTTCAGAGATATAGTAAGTGTTTAACTTCAGACTCAATCCCATAATACGATCAGCGCCACATCTCATACCTTACAGAATTCAGACCACATTTTGAACGTACCGTCCATAAGAGACGTTCCTCCTTCTCTACACTCCATACTTCAAACAACGCATATTGCCGGTTATCTTGTGACGTGTGGGGAACTATGTGCGCACATTCTTGACGACAGCGCTACAAGCCTCTTTTGGCGTCCATTGTGAGCTGTGCTTTGATTTAATTGTTCAGGCTTGAAAGTTTCCCTATTACGTCACAGCCAGTAAGATAGCTTCGAAATTTGCGGCAATATCTGATCGTTTACATTGAGTTTAAAGTTTAAGATTTTTTTTACTGACGTTATTGAAAAGAAAAAAAAGAAAAATATGGGTCAACTATTTTTACGTGTAGATGTTATTAGAATAATAAAAAGAATCCACTGGACTATTTATACTTGTATATTTCAAGAAATATTGGAAAACAATTTTCCCATTATTTTCGAATGTAATAATGATAAGAAATGGTACCTGCACATATATTTAAACGAATCAAATTATATTTAAATTTAGAGATATTATTTGATAATAGCTCTTTACCTGTGTTAGTGAAAGTCCTGTATACATATAGGGAAAACATAGGGTGTTTCATTTCTAATATATGTATGTATGTAAATATGTTTCTTTTCTTGACCGTTAATATGAAATAATATCTGAGAGTTTTTTTTGGGGGGGATTTCGGTCAGGTATAACTAATTTTATTATTTTTTTCTAACGTTTCGGTTTACCACACCATAATCAGAGACACTATTAATTATCAGTTATTTGTTTTAAATTTTGTTATATGTTATTGGATTGTCTGTTTGAACGCAACTGCTAATAACATGTAACAAAATTTAAAACAAATACCTAATAATTAATAGTTTCTCTGACGATGGTGTAGTAAACCGAAACGTTAGAAAAAAATAATGAAATTAGTTATACCTGACCGAAATCCCCAAAAGAAAAAGAACTACCAGATATTGTATATATGTAAGTTATGTGTTTAACTTGTTTGTCTTATCATTAGTTGTCGGAAAAAGCGTATTTGATAATTTTTTTGTAATTTCAAAGCAGTAAAAAGGAAAACATATATGTTTTAAATTGACATGCCTCATATCTACTAATGTAAGTTCTCGATTATTTACTTATCTTGTAAGTAATAACAATAACATACTTAGATTATAAAAATTTATTTTTGTAACTATATTTTATAGCAATTATCGCAATTATATTCTAGAATTTTATTATGTTACGTAATGTGCATTGTGTATATGGTGTCCACTGGCTACTGTATCTGTATATAATATAATTGCTCGAGATTTACTCTAAAAATAATGTACTGACGCCCCGAAATAGTACGGTTCACGCAAACCGCACACCACTAAAAAGGGGGACCCTTCACACCATGTCTAGAGGTTATGCAATCATGTCGTCGATGGAGCAGACCGTCTGGACCATTTTAGAGATGAGGTAGGTATTCTCTCATCCTCGTAAAACGAGGTCACCAGCAGTCTGAGTCTTATTTTGCACGTATGTTATGAACTAGACAGTCGCGGGAATTTTTCGGAGCCTTGGAATATTATTATTGTTCGTTGGAGAAATCAAAATTACAGTTTTTAACATTACACGCAGTTTATATTATTTCATATATTTACACCTGACTGCTGCTTGATGTACAGTTATACATAGGTATCTTTACATGTGGCAATGATGACCAATATTCAGGTAAAATAACAATATGTAATTATTCTGACGAATCTTTTCTATACAAATTGCAACTTATGGAATTACGTTGTAAATAAAAGAATCCTTAACACTGACATAGTTTTCCACGAAACACCAAAACACCATATACTGCACTCGGCGCGCGTTTCGCCAACCAAGTTGGCATCATCTGGAGATGATTAAAACTCCTGTTTCCTGAAAAATTACGTCAGTGTTATCTTCACATTAAATGTTCCAACCCACTTCAGGAAAAGAATCCGTATTCTTGGCATAAACGTGTACATTTTTATAAATCTTTATATATAGGGATGGTAAAAATATATTAAACATTTTAATTGTCAATATTGCCCCACGGAAAATGATCTAGAAGTGTTAAGTCGGGCGATCCGGTAGGTCAGTTTATAGTTCACTATACCCCATAAATTTGCATGCTTTCTGCAAAATACACTATTTGGATTGACAAAATGCTTTTCATTAAAAATTTATTATTGCTTGATATTAGTTGGTATGTACGTATTAGGGGCAGAAGGGGGTGAAAGAAGCTGTCTATGTGAAAGTGGTCTCTTTTCATATCTGTGGAGCAATCATTAATACTAAATTTACATCTGTGGAGAATTGCTTTACTGCGGATGGCATTAGCCAGTTTTGAACTGGCTTGGGATATTTTTGAGTACAAACACAACAGAAATATTGGCTGGGTATGGAATTTGGGTTATTATTGAATATCGTTGATTCCAAAACCTCCTAAGTCTATATTTGTAAATTTTACAGGGGGACACCAAAAACTTGCTGCAGCTTTAGAAATTTTAAAACTTCACTTTTTTGCGTTGTTAGGTTAAAAATAATTCTAGAATACGTTTTTTTTTTGACAGTTTGTGGAGAACTTTTGTTCTAAATATATTTAAATTAGACATAGGAAGTATTGATATTAAAAGTGAGAAATTGAAAGAGACATAGGAGGTATTAGTTTTTAATTTTTTGAAAACTGTCAATAGATATCTATATGAATGTTTTAAACTTACTCGGTTTTCTACGTCGTGCGACATATTATTAAAAATCGTCTGCACCAAAACCTCTAAATCCGGTAAAATCAGATTTGGGAGGCTTTGGAAGTAAGCCGACGATATGTTGAAATGCTTTGTTTTTGAAATGGTAACGCAACGAGTTAAAAATACATTGTCAATGTAAATTGTGCATTTTGTCGTGCTAAAACCACATGTTATAATTCTCTAATAACCACACATCTAACAATTCCGGTAGTTCTTCGGTTAAAAAGGATTCATAGATTTGTCCATTCGGACGGGCTGGAAATTCAAAAAAGGGGGGAAAATCTGACGCTTTAATACTAATATTTACAACCATATATGTAATGTTGATATTACTGACTATTGAATTTTTTGGAAGTATCACATTACATACCTCTACTTCTCGCCCTCATTTCCTACCATCATTAGCGGCCCCCCCTTATTTCAAGAGGGGTACAGTCATCATCCGACAGCGTTTTCAAACGATTTTCTCGGTTTTACTCTTTCGAATGAAAAAAATCCGACTTAAACTAACGTTTGTTTATTTCAGACAAGCTTGTTTTTTCTCCTAGCAACCGTCGCCTAATTTCAAAAATATGCCAACTTGTGAATTTGTCTGTTATTTTTGACATTTCTGTGACACCTTCACTCGAGATAAATGTCAGATAGCGTATTTATTTGACAACCTAAATATTATTTTGTTGTGATGCATTTTTTATTTATACTTTATCAAAAAAAACATTTTTTTTGTATAGGATGCCAACAATCCTTTGGTGGCATCCTATGACACGTGTTTTTCTTAATTTCTCGTAATGATAAAAAATCATTCGAATACAACACACTACAATAGTAATTTTAGTTTGAGAGAGTATAAGACTTTGGGTGAAAACACAACACAGCGGTGCGACGTCGCATCGCAAAAACGACGTCGCACGGCGATGCGATGCGATGACGCAACGTTAAAACTTCATCGCCACGGCATCGCAGAGAAGACGCTTCTAGTGATATGGGGACCGCACAATACGTGTCCTACGTCTGTTGCAGGCCACAACACTGCGGTGCGACGACGCATCGCAAAAACGAAGTCGCACCGCAATGCGATGCGATGAAAGTTCATTGCACGGCCACAGAAGACCTATACCAGAAGCGACACGTTTGATGTATGTATGTAATTAAATATAAAAACCAAATAAGCTGCTAGCAACATAAAACATTTTTTCCAATAAAATAAACCATTTTTATACAGTGCTAAAGGATATAAACGAGATTTCTGTTTCGCAATCCGCAGTACAAATCTAGCCATATGCATAAATATAAAAATAAATATTTGATTAACAATAACACGCAAAATACAATAAAAGATTTATAGGTTGACAATAATACCACCAAAAGTCGCATATAAAAGACAACCAGACTTCAGTGATTTGCACGTGTGTTGCTTGAGAGAATCATTGCCGATCTCATAAGTGAAAACACAACACTGCGGTGCGACGTCGCATCGCAGAAATCAACGACGTCGTGGAAATTTGCGATTCGTCGTCGCACCGCAGTGTTGTGGCTTCGCCCAGGATTTGTACTAAGCGACGTCGCATCGCAAATTTCTACGACGTCGTTGATTTCTGCGATGCGACGTCGCACCGCTGTGTTGTGTTTTCGCCCTTTAATACTAACTTTTTACGTTTTTCTCTTTTATTATAATTTACCTCTGATATTATCTTGGTTGTCCTCAGTTTATATCTTTATTCTAGTCCGTTATTTGTCAAGTTGATTGTTATAGGCTGAAACGAAAGGAAACCAGATGGAAGCAGGGCCTTGCATTGCAAGTCGTTTTGTTTCACCGTCTCATTGGTGACAAGGTACGAGATTTCCTTGGTGGTACGCATGATACTATAACAGCTGTTGTAGTATCATGGGTGGTACGTACATTCTGTCTGGAGCCAAAATGATGAGCCGTAACGCGGCGAAACCGGTCTATGGATGAAGGATGTGTCTTCCCACAAGAGAGTTCCGTACATATGTAAGGTTTATTTCAAACTTATTTGCAACATAGAAAACGTCAGCATCTTTGACGACGCGACGATAAAAGGATCAAAGTCGCCGACGTTTTTTTTGTTGCAAATAAATTTTAACTGAACTTTGCTGATTGAGACCAATCCTTTGGTGGTAGCCTATAACAATTATTTTTCTATAGTAGTAATTTTACTTTCTTGGTTCTTTTCAGTTTAAATACATCCAAATGTTACAACCCCAGTACTTCATGGGCAGAAGTCCAAATACGTATACGTTTTATATACGCGTCACCTGGGCTGCTGTGTGTGCATTATGTTAACAGTTGCCAAACCATGATCATGTCTGGATTTAAAATCACCGATATACAAAAAACAGTGACGAATTACGTTGATACCGAAAAATCACGATATCGCCCATCACTAGGTGAAAAAAATTGACTGAATGTAAAACAAAAATTGTACATACGTATTCCATAAAATCTTAGGATAAAAATGTAAAGCCAGGTTTCGAACTTATCCGGTATAGTTAGGTGAATAAAATATTTTATATCAGGAATACACGGCTAAAAGATGTCTGGGAATTATGTGCAACCGAATGTTTTTCCGCCCACATATTTTTTTGTTTTTGCTGCTAATAATAGGTTGTTCTTACGAGACGTGTTTATGTTTAAATCGGTTAATGAACGTTTTGTTTTACGGAAATTTAATACGGCACCCTGCATCGCTGCTGTGTCTGAAACAAAATGTACAGAATCAATGAAGTGGAAAATCGTATAACCCATATTTTGTTTTAGAGAAATTTAAACGGAATTAAGTCTCTCCGCTTGTCCTCGGTTTCTTACTCATTTATTGAAAACTATGCATTAATAAAATGTGTGAAATTATACGGCACTTACCCGCTTATTCTGCCCATTTAATTAAAATGAATTCAAAGAAACAACTTTTATTTTTAGTCATAGACAAGTCAAATAGCAAAGGAATTGTTCAGGGACCACGATTTTTTTCTCCATTTGATACTTCTTCATGAGAGCATTGAGTAAACCAAGGTCCAATTAGATCTGACCGACTTCAGCTGCCATATTGAAAAATGGATGACACACTGTTAACTAAAACATATGTTACTCGGAGATTTCTTGACGGATATAGAATTTATTTATTTTATTAGGTTTATAAAAAGGTGCACCTGAAATTAACTTTAAATGTTTAATGAGAAATTACAAATAAGACCGCGATATTAAAAGAAATTGTTGCAACACACACACACACTTCTAACTCAACTATCAGTTGGATTCAATATCAATTTTGTTATGTTCTTGAAAGAATATATAAAAAGGGCCGTTTCCTAAGAAAAATCGTTTTGAAATCTGGTATTTTTTAACCACCAATAAAAATGGTGCAAATTGATGCTCAGGTGTGTTGCCTTCTAAAATATGGAGAATTACCAACAATACATATAATATAATTTGAAGAATATATATCCATACGAAGTAATTCAATGGATTCAGCTCACGACTGCAGGGCGGTCATAAAATACATTTTTTTCAATAGTGTTCAATTTTTTCCTAATAGTGTTCAGTTTTTGTAAGAAAATTTAAGATTACAGTGAATAATCACTGTTTCCTAATCTCCATCTCATCTTATTATTTATCTAGATACGATTCTTTTATAAAATATTTCTCAAGTTAATATTGTTGATATTTAAGATGTAGCTGTACACATGCAATAGAAGTACTAGTAGAGTCTTATATTTTGAAATTTCGATCATTTATTTACAATTTCTGAGAGCTGATTCTATTGCCTACGTAACAAGACCAAGTTCATTAAAGTCGGTTGAGAAGTAAATAATTAACAGGCAAAATATCAAAGTTTGTTTTTCGTTCCACATTTTAAAAATGGCAAGTAGGCCCTTTTTGATTCGCTATATCTCCAATACCAATGAACCTATATAACTCATCGTAGTCTTAAAATGTAGAGAGAGAGGTTTATTCTTTCGAAATCTATCATTAATTCTGTCATTTTGGTATATTCTCCAACCAAATTTTTCAGGTGATAAATCATTCATTATCTAACCACAGCTAAATCTGAACGTGTCCTAAAAGCACAAAAGAACATGTTATCATTTTGAAATACTATTGCGTCATTATTGCTTTTATGTCAATATACATATTATATTATTTTATTAAACAAAGCATGATTTGAATAAAATATTTATTAAATACGTTTTATTTTCAAAAATCTAATTAAGGGCCGGTTTTTTCATCTCCCATTAAATCTATTTGATAAATAAGTTCCATGGAAACAATTATTGATACAATTGTATCCAAGGAAAACTATCTGCCATCTTTTTTCCATATCCTGTTAAATGTATTTGGTATACAGTTTCCTTGGATACAGTTTGTATCAATATCAATAATTACAGTTCTTAACCTAATATAAGGAAGTATAAAAATCGTGATTTTTTTTTACCTCGAGATTTTGATACTTTAAATTTGGTGAATGTGGTACTACCAGAAGAGACATAATGAATAAAAGAAGAAAAAAATGTACAATTTCGGAAACAAAATTAAAAAAAAATTATTGCATTTCTGGACGAATCTCGACGAATTATAATGAAAAAACATAACTTTATAGAAAAAATCTGTCAGCATTTCTGTAGTATCGCGATAGCAGCCACAAGTTTTGATATATAGCTTTCAAATTTGGTGCACATGTTCCAAAGACAATAATATATTCGGTGATGAACATAATTGGCCAGCTGAAAAGAGATCCACGGGACTTAACCTTTTTTTCTATTTGTCGAATTTGCAAAAAAATATATTCTTGATGAAAAATTATAAATCATGTCTACTATATCAAGACAATAAAATATATTTTCCAACTACTTAAATAAAGCTGATGTAAACTGATTTTTTACACATTTGACCTCATAAAATGGAGTTAGGATAAATTTACCAGTTTGTCATTTGAAATGTCTAATTTGGTTACAAAAATGTCAATGTCAATAAGAAGAAATAATTAAAATATATGACATGAATGATTATTGACTATCGAACGACGCTGATAATTAATTATTTAAAAATGTTAATGAAACATTTCAAGGTACACTATTATAATTTAATTGAGGTAAGTGAAGAATTAAATAGAAGGATTTTTTTAGGATGATATATACTGGTATAAGAAAGTTATGTGCTGGCCAATCAGATATTTATTTATAATAGTGAAATTTATATGTCAAATCCCACCTCCCTAATGGGAGGTGGAAAAACCGTCCCTAAGAATAATAGAATACTTATACATGCGTATTTAATTATTAATTTCTATATTTGTATAATTAGTTATTACCTACTACTAATCCGATATCGACTTATTTCGTGAATTCAACCAGCTCGATATTCGGGCTATGGTGTGCTCTGTCCTCGGAATAATAACAATAACTATCCGAGTATACTTGATTATTCTTAACTCGATACTTTTGAGAATCGAGTACTCTCGATTATTTTACTCGATTCTGCCCATCAGTAGGTTATGCTGCAAAGGCTGTAGAGACCATGGTTTTACTGGGTTCCCACCAAACGTGGAATCATTAAAAATCATGGAATGTCATGGATTTGAAATCGTTGCCTGCAAGTCATGTCTTTTGAAAAAAAAAAAATGCGAATTGTTTTTTTTAATAATTATAAGTTCTTCTGAAAATTTCGTACTTTAGTGCTTATTTAGTAAATTTAGTAAATTTTCTCTTTAATTATTGAATTTATTGCCTAGTTTTATTGCATAATCTATTCGTGCTTTATGTGTTCTTTTTTTATAAATTAAGGCATTGTTGCAAAATCTTTTATTTTTGGGCATTGAAAGTCATAGATTTGATTCCTGAAAGGTTGGTGGAAACCTGCCAAGATAAAATATTTATGAATCTAGAAAGACTTTTCTTTATTTGCCAATCTATCTGTGTTTTTTATGTACTTTTTTGGAAGGTCGTGGATTTGAATGTTGAAGAGTTAGTGGAGACCCAGTGTATAATATGTTTAAAGAAAAATGTTCTCATAATATTATTTCAGATTTCCAAATTTAAGGTAGGTTATCTTGCCTGTTTAAATATAACTTTTAAAATATTTTTTTATAAATCAAGTACATTTAAAATTTTAGTTGCTTTAATAATTAACTGAAAAACTAAAGTTGTGTTTCATAGAATCCCATGTGTTCCGCAAGGTATCGTCATATCGCTCACTCTTATTTTTTCTTCATTTTAACTATTCTCTCTAAAATATTATCCTGTTTATTTTATAAGTTGTAAAATGCAAGTCAAGATAACTGATTGTGATTTTATAAACAATACCAGTTTGTTAGTTTTCAAGGAACGGTTTCTTATTTCTTTTAAATACACTGTATAACATCTGCATATTATGTGAAACTAGGTTGCACTAATGCATCTTGTCATACAGACTTTTTTGTTAAACTGGTAAGTATTAGATAATTACGCGCGGTCAATGCACCTTAAACCTGGTGGTTGATCTAGTCGAGCTAGGTCATCGGGTAAAGGTCGTCGGCCCCGTGCTTTTAACCCCTTAAGCCACTGTCCACTGGTCCTTTATATGTTGGATTCCCTGTTCCATTTGTGACAGGTTTTGTTGTGACCCACCGATATAATTGTGCCCGACATATCCTGGCAAATGGGGTGGAAATGTTCGACTGGTGGATAATGTACGATCGCAATGGGATTTTAAATCAAAAGTCATAACTACCCTTGGTCGATAATAAATATTTCATGCGTTTCAGGAAACCATGAATTTAAATTTTGTAACTTTCTGTAGAATAGTGAATAGGCATACGAACAGTTGGCGATAACAAATAAAACAATATACAGGATGTTCCCGTTTTAATGAGCACAACTTCACCAGTGTGCAGAGAAGGTCATTTTAAGCAAAATATTCTCATTGAACATACTCTTCAAACCTCTTCGTTTTCGAGATAGAGGTGTTGAAGTTTCTAAAAAAAAATTGTGTTTTCCGATTATCTTGTGACTGGAAAGAAAGAATAATTTTTTTGCGTGGAGGAAATATTTGTTGAATTGCTTTCTACAAACGTGCCAATTTTCACGTTGATAGCTTCACCAGTGGTGTACTTACTGGGTGCATTTTACTATTTTCTTAAAAAAAATAATGACAATGTTATATTGGCAATATTTTTGGAATCCTTAGATATTTTAAGAAGAATATCTATTCTTGAATTGCTGAAATTGCTGATAATACATTTTCTTGTCACTAAAACTTCCATTAAGCTAAAGGTTCCTTTAAAATGTTGATAATATCGGAGTTTAAATCGTTTTATAAGAAAAGGTGTCCTTTGACTTTCGAAAATTGTCACACCCGTTAAGCATTTTTTTCAAGTGTTTTTTGGAGCAGTTATATACAATAGAAATACATACAAAGTTTTTTCATGACCTATGTAGAAAATCTAAACATGACGTTCTTGGAGATAAAAGCACTGAGAGGACACTTTTTGAACTATTCATCACCATTAGATGATGGTTGTATAGACTGCAGTATTTACTTTCGATTACTTACCTCTTATTAACTAAATTGTTTCATGTAATATGTGATAGTGCTTTCAGCTGGCTGTAATCCTATTTAAAGGATATAATGGTGGTAAAATGTTGGACATTAATGGTAGTAATTACGTGCTGTCAAAAGCTCTGGATGTGACCGTTGGAGTACCCCAGGGAATATATTGGAATCACTACTCCTTTTGATTTTCATTAACGACATTGAGGAATTTATCAGTCGGAATATTTAATTTAATTAATTGTATTAGCAGTGACTTGTTTTTATAATAACTCAGTATTTTAAATATCCAACACAAAAATAAAATCGAGAAAGCTGTCCATAAAATGTATCCAAAACTCGTCACAGTTTGTTAATAAATAAAAAAGTTTAATTAACCACAATAACATAATAAAGGACTGGCTGCATTATACGTTTCAAAATTATTATTCCTCGTCAGCGGCACTAGTTCTAGCTTTATTTTATTTTTTTGAATCCCACTATGCCTGCCTTTATTTTGTTTTTATTTACCATAATAGCGCTTGTCAAAGGTTAAATTTAATATGCAAAAAGATATTGACAAGTGTTATTGACCGACTCGAGACTTAAGTTATTCTATAGACTGAGAAACGTTGTCAGGCGTATCGCTGGCCACGACTTAATTTGTTACCATGAATTGCTCGATTAATTCATTGTTGCTGGAGCAGAAGGCACTCGGCTATTATTTTAAATTATTTTTTTAATAATGTAGCAGTTAAATTTAATACTCGATATACTGAATATTCTTGCAATAAAATTTTATTATCACGTTAGCACAACAAAAGTTTTGATATTTCTAGATAAAAGTTTTTTCTGAAAATGTCACATTTTACACATCTTATCACTCTTCAATGAAATGTTGAACAAGGGTTTTTTACTCGAATTCGAATCAGTAGACATGCCTTTAACCATCCCACAATACAATATAGTATTCAACATTATTCAAGAATGCAAATTTAACGACCTACTCTCGATTTAACGGAGTTACCTGCTTATAGAGATGAGCAATGTCTTCCGTTCAAAACTTTTGATTAACATTAACCTCAGAAAAGCATGATTTGACAAGTTACGCTTTTCTTAGATAAAGATAATTTCTCATTTCATTTGAGGCGCAGACTCTCTATGCATTTTATCCATTATTTGAAGTTTTCAATCAAAAGTGGCGCGACAAACTATCAATAGCAGGCGACAATCTTACGTAGAAAAAGATATAGAAAATACATTTTTTCCCATGTAAAATAAATCATGAAAACGCAATGGACATTCTATGTGTGTATGTCCAACGTTGAAAGACAAACTAACAGCAGCTTGTCCTTTGAATGTGGACTGTCATTTGATGGGCCCAAAAATGACGAAAATGATGTCCAAAATGCCCAAAATAATACTGATATAATAATAGAAAGTGATATATTATGCGATTGTAATAATGATGAGGAGGAGTTTCAAGACTTGTAATATATGACGATTTTTTTCATTTTCATACGCTGTTTTCTATTTTATTATGTTTTTTTACAGCCCCATTACCAAGTCCGTAAAATTCTTTTGTGTAACACCTTATCCTAAAATGACATTGGACAGTTTCAATGAATTAAAACAATGTCATTATTGACAAGTGAAAAATAAGGAAAAAAGTGTGAAATAAAGAAATTTTATTTCACAGTGTGAAATAAAACTCATTAGTGAACAGACAACAAATTAAAGTTCTTAATCAAACATTTATTAATTATTAACAAACTTCATGAACAATTTTATTCATAATTTAACGAAAATTTATATGAATAGTACTGTTACTAACATTATTTATATTTATTCCTGGAATTATATGTTCAGATGTGCAAAAATATTTGATTCATTTATATTAATATGGTGGTTGGTCTGATTTTCACCACTGACAACATGGGCAGACATAGTCGTTTCTGTCGTATTGTTTGAAAATATCTGTTTTGAAATTTCCTTTTTGTTCTGGATGCTATCTTCTATATATCCCTCAGCAACTGTTGAAAATTTCCATCCCCATGGCGTTTTAAGGTAAGAATATCAGCTCCAGAATCAGCTAATAGTGATGCCGAAGACCTCCTAAAGCTGTGACCCGCATATTGCTCAGGATTAGATAAGTTATACTTGGTATATTTGAAAATGTATTAATACTAACTCGTTGGACCGTACATTTTTCTCCTCGATATTGAATAAAAACCCCTTTGTGATTCACATGAGTAGGGCGAATAGCTGCATATTTATCATAAATATTTAGTGGATTTATTCTATTAACTGTCTCACCAATTACCGTAAAAGTACTTTCAATGTGGGTTTTCGAATCAGGTACTTTAATAACCAGCATGCAGTCTTTTCTCACAATGTCATTAATGGTCATATTGTAGAGTTCCTCTCGACAACAAAGCTCCAGCTAGGCCCATTATTAGTACAACTTTCAACATTAAAAACTTTTCATCTGGTGCTTCTAGTAAAAAACGTTCGATATCTGCTCTGTCAAAAACTTTAGATTTCTTAGCCCTATACCCAGTGGATTTTCTTTTTTAAAAAAACGTTTACTTTTTGATAATTGGATACATCTACATTATTCTTTACATTCAAAACTGCTTTAAGCATCGAAAACTTGGACCAGAGACTTGAACATTTTAAAGTTTTTGCTTTTTCAGGTAGATAAGTCAAAGGAAGAGACTCAGATATGTTACTCACAGTTTTTCTGCTTACACCAATGCATAAATAAATCATATTCTTTTTCGTACAATTTTCTAGATTTCACTGGTAATAAATCTAAAGTTACAGCAATTGCTTGCTCCCTGATTTCCGGAGGAGTACTAGGAATAAAATCTTCCTCACTATCACTCATTTTGTTCCAAATAATAATGTAAAGTAGAATGTGTCAAATCCGACGTTTAAATCGTTCAATATTTAGTTGTTTTATTATTAGTTTCTATGGAAACAGCAATAGAATTTAGTCATTACGACAAGGTAACTTTGTCAATTTGCCGTATTTTTACAAAATTATACTATTTTCTAATTTCCAATGGCGATACAAAAATGTCTGTATATAACTCGAGACTAAAATATGTTTTTTTTTTACACAAGTGGGGCGTTTATATAGTACGAGCCGAAGGCGAATTACAAATAATGAACAAAATGCATATAGAAAGTCTGCTCCTCATTTTCACTTAGCCTAGGTATTTTAAGATGCAGATAATTAATCGAGAAAAATATTGTCAAGCATTCGGTTTTTGGAAATGTCAAATGGTTTAATCGTTTTTTAGCGCCGAGTTGATTATATACATATTTTATCACTTTATACCTTTTAGCATTAAGGAACGCCTCAAACAGAAAGACATTAAATTGTCGTCTTGGTGGAAATCGAAATATGAGGCAGCCAAAAAATTTAGTCCAATATTGTGCAGGTGTCGAAAGAACCAAATATCAATGTAGAAGAAAACATGCTCCTCAGAAACTTTTTGGAGGTGGCGGTGTGAGCATGAGTGAAGTTTAATGGAAAAACAAATATGTCCTTATCTTAGTTATTATCTTTTTAGGATCTCTTCTATATTACCATAAGAAATTCAACCGTTTACTTTTACAAATCTTATATGAATTATTAATTACAAAGGTAAGATAAATAACAGAAATTAATCATATTGATAAAAATTAAGTTTTCATTAATATTTTAAGTCACCCTGTGTAAATATTCATAAAATTTCATCCATAGCACCTTATAAGAGTGGAATTAGAATTTCAAAATATCCGAAGTTTTAAAGCTGTTATTTTTTCTTCTATTTGCGGTTATACATTTATACATGAAAATCGTATCTTCAATAATAATGGAAAACTTAAAAATTCGTTTCGGCAATTTTAGCCAATATTTCCGAAACGTACTTGAAAATTGTTAAATTCATATTCGTTTTCATTTGACAAAGTACACTGAACAAGTAACTCCATAAAATCGTAAGCAGTTCGTTAAATCTCCATTCTTAAATAATGTTGAATACTACCTTTAAATTGCGAGTATTGTGGGGTGGTTAAAGGTGTGTCTGCTATATCTAACTCGAGTAAAAACCTTTGTTTCAGCTGCTATTGTGTATACTGTATTGTGGGATGGTTGTCTTCTGGATCGATTATAAGTAAAAAACCTTTGTTTCAACTGCTCATACTGAAGAGTGGTAAGTTAATGTGTAAAAGTGTAACTAATATTCAGAAAAAAAATTGTATCTAGAAATATCAGAAATGCCAAAAGATACCCAAAACCGTTCTTGTGATTTTTCCTTAGACCATCCTAATATGACAGATAAAAATACACGATTGTTTTTTTTTACATTTTCGGAAGCAATGAAATTTTGAAAAATTCCAAGGGTTTCATTATCCACCGTAGTTTGATATCATAGTTAAGCCAGTTTATTTCTGACAAAATTTGCAAGAAAATCCTCAAGACCGCATCTCAATACTTCGATTCGTTTTGAAGATGTTCTTCAAAATTACACTAGAGAATTATATTATTAGTTCCATTTGGGCAGCATTTTATTTCGTTCTGAAAAATAATAAAATAAAGCTAGTGAGAATAATGGCCAAATTTAACAAAAAAAGTTTCCTGTTAATTATAGATTAATTTAAATTGGATCGCAAATTACTAGAAAATTATATTAAATTGGGTTGTTTAGTGCGACCATATATAAATTTGTTTTCGATATTTTGGTGAACGCGCCGGTTTCATCAAAATGTCAAGCATGTTATTGGTATAGATATTAGTCAAACCTTATTAGCTTATATTATTACGTTTCTTTGGATCTAAATACTTTGAGACGTTTATCACATATTTTCGATTTTAAAATGGTTGTTGATACAGTGTATACTCTAAGAGTATTTTATTAAATTCGTATCTATCTATCTTTTCAGTATCAATTGAGTCTGTTAAATACATAGTTTTAGATACAATAAAACTTTAAATAAAAATGTTTAATGATGTCACGACAAACTTCGAGAGGTGATTCATCTCGTCAAATAAATCAAAAAAAAAAATAATATTTTTTTTTCTGAAATGCTTCCTAAACATTACGAAGCTTTGAAAGTGTAACATTAAACAGGATTTTTAAACATTTACTCAGTGATGGTTAAAAGTACCAACCTCAAACCTCAGTCTTCTTACATGGACAAGTTAGGGAAAATGATTGTTGGGTATTGTCATAGATAGAATTGGCTGAATTGGTAATAGTTCTCATCTCACGGAAGCTTGAGGCGACATTTTCACCCACCAGGTATCCAATTTAAACCTGTAAATTGCTTTCAAGTTTTTCTATCGATAGTAAACAAAAACGAAAACAATGCTATCATTTTAAGTAAAATGTATCCTAAATTTCATTTTTTAAATTAATACTATTACATTCAATACGTAAAATCAATGAAAAACTGACCAGTTTCCACCAGCTCCAGCCCTGTGTAAATAATGGTATTATTAAACAGTCTATGCATTTTTATTTTTGAGAGATATGGTTATATATAAAAATAAAATACAATTTTGCCAATAAACAGCTTAAAAATAAAACCTTAATCCGATTAACGAACAATAATACTTACACAGCTCGATGCCCGCATTCAATCGCACCGTAAAAATGTCCTCCAAACGGTGATAGTGATGACGACATAAAGAGCAGGTAGAGAAAAAGAGTGATTTGCGTCACACGGGTCTGGAAAGTTTGGTCTCTGCGATTCGGTCGTCGCGCTGAACAGAACCGGATTATTCAATTGTGTAGCCCTCTTCAACGGTAAATTAATGACACCAAATCTTTAAAAATCAGACAATGAATATGTGCCTTACTTCAAGACACATGGTGTTATCGGATTAGCGTGCAATGGAAAACCTTTTTATTTATCGTATGAAAAAAAAACAAAATTCAGTCACATGGTTCATGTACAAATATGTATAATAATATAATAACGTTAATGAATAAATTTTGATTGCAACAGGCAGTGAACTGAGAAGAATTTGAAAATTGTAAGTATTCTGCTTTTTTTGTAATTTTTTCAAAAGTATTCGAAGCCACGCACCTGCTGAATTGAGAATATTTACTTTCTATAGTCAACTAAAAACAACTGTACTTTATATTTAATGGACAGAGAACAGCGCCTTTTGTGTAAATTGTCAACTAATCATCTTCGCTAGTTCACGAAATATGTGTTTTAGAATCAGGCGTTGTTGCAATTAAAATTATGTCATCGTCAATATAGTCGATCGTTATCTTCATGAGCTTATGCGTACGACAAGCCCCCGGCGATTCCCATAATTAAGGTAACCTACATTTCATTTTATTATTAATTAAAAACTAATTCATCATTAAATTTCATTGGAGAAATTTATTAAAATCTTATCTTGTAAATAGTTGAGATCGTTTGGTTCTATAACCAATAGGTTTCCCTTAATTAGAACAACAATTAACTTTGAAAACTTTGAAATATCAACATTATTTTCTACCATCAGGGTACTTTCCAACATAGACCATCTTCACTTTCCCGAGAAATAAAAAAAGAAAAAAACTTTCATCTGTGTTTAGACATTTTTCTGCTTACACCATGTAAGAAATATGCTACGTTATCTTGTATTTTAGTCTGGACTTTTCTGGAAGTAATTACAATGTAACACTACTTGTATTCTCTGCAATATCTGTTGGAGTGTTTAGGAAATCTTGGTATTCACTTTCATCCCTGCTTTCATACATTCTGGAATAGTTTTTACGTTTTTTTACCTTAAATTAGAATTAGAAAATCCCGCGAGTCACATTTGGATGATTCACATTGGATGATCATCCTTGATGAATCAACAAAAATTTTCACCAAAGACGAAAGATGAACAAAGTAGAACCAAGCTCTACTTTTGATCGCTATGGGTGAATCATCTTGGATAAACCATACGAAATAAACCGTCCAAAAATGTGCAGTGCGACAACAGGAACATGCAACTGGGATAGCTGATCTCGCAACAAATTATATAACTTGTGTTTATGTTGCGAGACTGTAATTTTTGGGATTTTCCAAATGGGCATTGTCATAAAAGTAACTTTTATGCGAATAATCATTTGTGTAAAAGATGTTCACAAATTACTTCAATTCCGGCACGGACTTACTTGGCGCCATTTTGAACCAACTTGAGTGTTTCACTATGGAAGATGCGTCTAAATAAAAAAAATATTTCAACGACGCATTCACCTTGAATGATTCATCCAGGATAATCATCCAAAGTGAACCGTCCAAATGCCCCTTTAGAATTAAAATTGGCGTTTATTTGTGCTGTTTGTTTTAGTTTTCATGAAAATGATTCAATGTGACACCTACTTGATGTCAAGTATGTGACAAATTGCACACATCTAAGAAAAATGTGATAGTGACATTTATTGGATTTTAAATAGTCAAAATTCACCATGTTGTGTCTGGCTGTATGGCTAATGGCCTAATGCAAAAAAAAAAAATAGTCAAAATTATATTTTAAGTTTTAATCACCCCACTAACCCATAAAAATAGGAAGATTACTGCAGTTTTCTCGATAAGAAAGTCACTGTCAGAAAATAACGAGGAATACTCGTGTAATTGCAATTTTCACATTCGTATTGCAAACCCACCCCATAACGCACTGGTTTTACAGTATACTGTTTTACACTTTCTGTGAACGTTGTTGTATTAATAGTAGTTATTAATCGGTGTGTCAACTTTTTCTTTTCATATTTTAATTTATATTTAATCGCTTTATTGCTTACTCTGCAAAAATCCGGTCCTGGAGACAATTTATTTCAAAGCAAGCGAGAAGGCATTGCACCCAACAGGGCTTATGGGGTCCCGTATGAGAATCCGATTCCATTCCTAGTACAATGCAATAATGGACTTTCAGTCCCCCATCTTATTATTTTCTACGCCTCTAGCGAATATATAGATAACCCTATTTCCCATACCGGCCGGCGTTAACATAAACGATAGCCTTAGGTAAAAAAAACTGTACCGAAACAATCGGGTGTAGGTTCAGGTTTTTGATCAACTGAGTTTTTATTTTTTTTTACAGGAAACTTCAGATTAGGTTAGCAAAAAAAATATTTTGTTATGAAATTTAATAACGCTGAACAGTATAGACTACCACAATATGTCTTTGTTTTTTTTACTATAATGTCTAGTGATTTTTGTGGCGCCTAATTTATATAAAACAGTGTGTACCATTCATCTTTATCTATTGACTTTTAAGGGTTTACCTTTTAGATAGAAAGTTAATACGAAAACTATACACACGTGAAATCTTCCAAAGATTCCGAATGTCGCAGAAAAATAACTGGAAGTCAGAGAAAAAATATGACCCATATACTTAGTTTTTTATGACACAAGGACGAAAAATGCAATTTTTTGTACGATTGCAGTAAATTGCCAGACGAGGCAAAGCTGAGGTCGGCAACCGTGCAATTATGAAATTTTCGACAGTGTATCACAGTATTTTTTATTCGATTGTAAGAAGAAAATAATAAATTTTTATTTATAATATTTATTTTATTTGAAAAATCTTATCGTCACGTCATGCGTCACTTTGACACAATATAATCTAATAAGACTATCATGACTTTTTGTTTCATTTGTCTAAGGTATCTATTATTTTGTTTATAATGCCAAGCAACCACAACAAAAAATAATACCTCTTACAAAAAGGCGATCTTTTTGTCCAGATATTCGAACTAGAAAACATCACCTTTCAATATAATTGATTAAAAAATTAATTTTTTTGAACATTTTCATCCTGTATTTTACAATGGCTCTCGAGAGTAGGCACTTTTCTGAGCATAAATGGGAATTGTTTAAATTTGTCAATCCACAATAAAAAAAAGTGTTAAAAGCGGTTGATGTTGCATTTTCGCCCTCGGCATATCTGAATTGTAATTTTTATTGAAATTACTTTAATCGTTTCTGAGAGTATTATTCAATTATCCTAGCTTGGCACTTGAGCTTGGATGCGCAATGGTCTAAACCCCCCGTAAAGCGGTTTGATTCGTCTCTCTCTCACACCAGCGATATTTATTCTCTCTCTGCGCCGCCAAAATGCCAAGCCAGGATTGTTGATATGTAAAGTGAAGTTAGTTATCAATGACAATAGCAACAATAAAGAGACCAGTTGTTACAAATCGTGCTAGAATATTCCTTAAAGGGTCGAACATGCCAAGAGGTGTTAAAATTTTCAATATGTTATTAACAGCTCTTTTTTCCTTATCATTTTATATCTTAATATAAAAAATTTTACAATAAAAATTAAATAATAGCTATGATACAAGTGTTAAAAGTGTCATTTTATTTTGTGAGTGGGGAAGTTTGCGAACGAGGCGAAACCGAGTGAAGCAACCCCATGAACAAAATAAAATGACACTTTTAACACTTGTATCATACACTGTCTTTTCGACAATACGGATATTAATTAGAAAATTTATGAAAATGTGGTTAATTTGATATAAAAAAAATATCTGATGTAGCCAGCACATAACTTTCTTATACCAGTATATTTCATCCTGATTAAAAAATCATTCTATTTAATTCTTCACTTACCTCAATTAAATTTTAATAGCGTACCTTGAAATGTTTCATTAAAATTTTTAAATAATTAATTTTCAGCGTCATTCAATACTGTCAATAATAATTCATGTAATATATTTTAATAATTTTTTGTTATTGACATTGATATTTTTGTAACTAAATTAGACCTTTCAAATGTCAAACTGTTAAATTTATCCTAACCCCATTTTATGAAGACAAATGTGTACAAAATTTCAGTTTACATCAGCTTTATTTAAGTACTTGGAAAATATATTTTATTCGCTTGATATATTAGACATGCATTTCATCAAGAATATTTTTTTTATAAAGTCAAATACAAAAAAGTTTGGGTCCCGTGGACTCCCCTTCAGCTGGCAAATTTTGCTCTTCACCGAATTTTTTATTGTCTTGGGCCTTTAGAACAAGTGTACCAAATTTAAAAGCTTTATCTCAAAAACTGTGGCTGCTATCGTGATATTGCAGACATGCGGATAGATTTCTTTTCATAAAATTATGTTTTTTCATTATAATTCGTCGAGATTCGTTCAGAAATGCAATAAAATTTTTAATTTTTTTTTTCTAGAAATTGCCCCTTTTTTCATTCATTAATTATGTCTCTTCTAGTGGTACCACATTCACCAAATTTAATGTGTCACCTAAAATGTTGTTGACAATCTTAACTGCCAAATTTGGGAGGTCTCCCATTAGTATTTTTTGAGTTATCGCGGATACACACATACACACACACATCCACACAGACACACACACGCACCGACAGACATCATTCGGAAAATAGTCAGAATGGATTTAAGAGGGTTTAATCAGAATCTCGAGGACGAAAAAAATCACGATTACTATACTTCCTTATATTAGGTATAAGAAAGGAAAAATAAATCAAATAAGTGTGACAGTTGTCATTGTCAATTTAACAACAATGCAAACGAGCTTTATTTAATGACGATAATTGATTGCACAATTGAATATTTTTACTTTTAACGCACTTCCCCATAATATGCTATTTTTAATTCGATAAGCTAACGTTAAAAGGTCAACTCATACTAGCGGTCGTAAAAAACTTATCTTTTTTATGTGTTGGAGGAAAATGAAGTACAGAAAATATAATTTGGATTTTTTAGAATTTGAGTACTTGTCATTTTCTTATTTCAAAAGAATAAGCATCAGTTCATATTGCAATTTCATTGGTGTAAAATTTAATAGCAGCCTTGGTTATGTCGCCTTATTGGTTTTATATATTTAATGTGTAGATATGTTATAATTAAAATACAAACTACGTTACCGGTAAATACAAAAATGAAAACCAGAAATGAAAAGAAAGAACTAATCGCAAAATTACAAAAATACGTTTCAGGTGTAAACAAAGCTGTAATGTAGTATACATCTATATAATAATAAGCAGTCGATCGGATTGGACGGTGGGTTTTGGTGCCCTCGGGGAAGGAACACCCACCTACCATACAGGTATGCAGTCGGCATTTAATATCTATTCCAATAAACATCGATAATTTGAATAAGACTTTCATTAATTGTGCCAACTAACTCTATTAGCAGATTCGATTCGATTCTGATGGAGTTAAAAAGTTATAAACGATCACGAATTAGAAAAGGTAATTGTCATTGCCTGGGTACATTAAACCGAGATAACCATTTTATACATTAAACTGAAACGAATAGTAATATTTGCTTTCGTATTAGGTTCAAGAACATTATTTACTTACAAAGCATTTATTAATAAATGTTCATTTTAGTGTGAAATAATGTAATTGCATTATCAAAAACAAAACAGGTACATTTTTTCATATATATTTTTAGATATGATATTAGTAAAATACTATGCTATATGTTACGTTCTTTACTAATCGCATGAAAGTATGAAATATTATTTTTGTGTATATTGTTCACAGTACAAAAAAGGTTCAGTTACTTTTTGTCATCGGTAACTAATTGAAGATGTTATATATACGTTTTCCTAAACTTTAACCTTTATATTTTAGTTTTCCTATTTTTATACTTTCGTTTCCTTGTTGTTTTTCCTTCTTTTTCGTCAAAGACTCGATAATGTTAATAATGTACCGAATACACTTGTGGTCAACCATACACCGCCAAAGAGCTTCTCCAATTGCTATTGCTGGTGTGGGTAATAAATTTGTTTGCATCATAGGGTGTTAAAAAAACAGGAGACTTCTTCACAATCACCGTTTTATCTGTTATCTGTAAAAAAAAGTAGTTGCTCAAGGGGAAAACGCCTCTCTACATTAACCCTACTGAAAATGCAGCGTTTATCGTCAAATTCAATTGTAGCGAGGCAATAAAATGAAATGTCTCCTGAAATTTGGAGATAGCAAACTAAACAATTTCTTGCCCAGCCCATCTATAAAACCAACTACTCCACATAATTCTTTACGAAATAATTTTTGCAGCTGCACCAAACTATGTGACTGCCGAAAAACTTGATTGGGGTGCACCAATATTTGTATAAATGCATTGGATTCTTTGAAAACATTCTAGGTTTCCAAATTTAACACAAGGGGACGAAGATGCTAGCGAATATACTAACAATGATCGCGATACAAACCCAGATAATGATAAGAGACATCGATAATAATTCGGATACATACATATAAAGAAAACATGGAGTGTAGGAAAGAATTATCCTCCTAACCTCTGGAAGAACCAGTCAAGCAGTCAAAATACAGAAGTTGGACTGAGCTGAGCGATATTCTGTGAAATAGATCTACTGGGGATACCACGATAAAAAAATTACGTCGTATACATTACTTCTAAGATAGTATGGAAATAACGACGATTATAATAATTAGATGATGCAAATGACAAAATAAATATATCGTTCTCTTCTAAGTATCTTTAAGAGAATCCGCATCATCACTGACAGCCAAGCAGCCCTCAGAGCTCTGGAAGCAGTAGAAATACGATCTAAAACAGTAAAAGACTGCCTGGAGTCCCTGGAGAAACTTACAGAACACAACAGTGTACAACTGGAGTGGACACGAGGACACCAGGGAAATACAGGAAACGAAAAAGCAGACATGCCAGAAAAGGCGCTAAATCAATTCTAATAGGTCCCGAACCGACCTGAGGGGTATCTTACAGCACCGCGAAAGGATCGGTAAAGGAACTATTAAGACAGAAACACTACTCGCACTGGATAGAGATACCGGGAATGAGGCAGTCACGCTTGTTCATCGGAGAAATATCTAGAGCAAGGACCAACGAAATGCTAAAGCTGAGCAGAAAACAGCTGAGGTGTGCAGTGGGAATATTAACAGGACACTGCACACTAAACACACACCTAACCAATATAAGGGTGAAAGACAATCCAGATTGCAGGATGTGTGGTGAAGAGGAAGAAACTCCCCACCACATCTTATGTGAATGCCCAGCCCTAACGGCAATGAGACTAACACACTTCGAGGGACCACTTTTAACCCCGGAAGAGATAGCCAGAGCTCCCATAAACTGTATACTCGCCTTCTGGAATAGAACGGGTCTTATGGAGTAATGAGACTATGGGGTACAATAAGCTTAAGCTTCAGTACAGCGGTTAGTCAAAACCGCAACCCGTAAGGAAAAAAAAAAGTATCTTTTCCAAGACTGATATATGACATTATGAAGGACCTTCTTTAATGCCATTCACCCACCCCTCTAGGTTGACCAGCTGGCAGCAAATGACCATGACTCATATTTCTTCCATCACACCGCTTATGGCAAAATAACGATGTAGAAACATTACCATTACCATCACCATCATTTATTTATAATAGATACATAATGTTTATCACACCCTTCATAATAGTAATTTTTGTCGCAGAAGGGTTGCCTTACTGACAAAGAAACTAAACGTTTTTATATGAACACTATGGAAATATTGGAGGACCAACAGGGCATGTAGGCAAATTCGAGATTTTATGACGGGACCGAAGAAGTCGAGATCGACCTGGTTTCTGAGCCGGAGTCAAAAGACTCAATTTTTAATCGGAGTTCTGACAGGCCACTGCAGACTTATTAGACATTTATCATTGATAGGTGTTGAAGATGTGGGAGTGATGAAGAAACATTTACAATTTCGTGAGGAAGTGTGAAGCGTTTGGGGCCTGAGGCATAGAATCCTCGGTACTGAGACGCTTCTAAGGGAGGAGATGAGTTCCCTCGCACGAAGGAACGACCTAGCCCTGATTAGAGGGAAGATTCGATGATGCAGCAAGAGAGGTACATGGCTGAGAGGACAGCTGGGATTGGCAAAAAGGGCCCGTCTGCTGCCTACTTGCCAGGCGTCACACAGTGGGACATTTTAAATATCTAGCAAATAATAATTGCAAAATTTTATACTCACAGATTTCTAGAATTGTACCCGCATTTAATAACAGGATACCTACATAGTTCGCGGAAGAAGTACTAGACATATTGGCGGCAGTAGTTGGCTGTGGTGTAATAACAAACTGCGGCGCATTACACAAATCAAGCATTTTTGTCTGCATTAGTATTGACTTGTATTTCAAAGTTAGTGTATCGTTATAAAAGTTGTGTTGCGTTTGTGTGCCTAATATTTTGTAGTTAGTTGTTCAGTTTGAAGGTATGTACACTATTTATCCTAAATCAGTTACTACACATACTCTTGAATTAGAATATTTGAACATAAGTATGTGAGATATCTTATGTTTTATATTATGTTTTAAGTTTGAAAAGCCCGTAAACTTCATATTCGGGCGTATTTGTTTTGGAATAATTTTTTTCGTATTAATCAACTCGTTTGTATTATTTTTAAATAGAAACAAACTGCCAAGAACTGCCAAGGACATAATTTTTCATTGTTTTAGGTTATCATGTCGATCCCAAAAAGAGATCTTTTTGGTGTCAGGAGAGTGCAGTTAAAAGTAAAAACTCCGCTGTTTTAACTTATGTTTTAAATCTATGTAATACTAATGCATATGATGAAGAGGCAAGCTATATCACGAAAAAACTTGTACAAAATTTCACAAGTAAACTTGCAGAAAAGTGGAAGGAGTGCCGTCGGTTTTTCTCATAGACAACCACTTAATAGTGACGTTATCCAACTATTATCAGATCCACCACTTCCGACCGTGACCACATCATCACAATCACCTGATGAGTCTGATAGTAATACTGAATCCGAGTCTGAAATTACATAGGAATTTTAGCGGGGGGCTCAATTATTGTGAATATAATAGTTACGAATATATTACTAGAAATTAAAAAATACTTAGAACAATATTAATTTTAAACTGTTTTATGCTTCAAGTGTTTTCTGTAAGTTATGTCATTTTTTTAAATCGTGGCTTGTTTATTTTATTACCTTATTATAATATACTGGTTAAGCCATTATATTAAATACAATAAATGCATGTTTTGTTATATTTGGAATTTTTATTTCCTAGATTTGTCATTTTACCCACTGTGCGTCAGCCTCCTCCACCATCACCATTTATTACCATTAGGGAATTTCACGGTACATAATTTTGTAAAAATTATTTCTTTGATAGAAGCAGCCGTTCGACGGGTATTTTTGCGATATGGCTGCCTAATTTCATTCCGGATCGTTGAGTACTTTTATTGTGTTAAATAAAAGGATAAACTGTCAAAAATCAGCTATTTTTTTTCCGTTAATTTTCTTAATTTTCTTGTGCTGTAAATTTAACATTCTTTAGTTTTAATACTATCATTAAATGTACATATGAAAACATTAGATCATTTTTCAGTTAAAACTTAAGGGTTAAAATACGGTTCATTTTTAATCTATAGTTCTTGGAATTTTCTAATCGAATATGAAATAACATACAAGTTGTTCCATTTGAAATAACAAAGTTATTGAGGTTTTTAAATCATCAAGTTTGACATAAAATTATAGACATCCTGTAGAAAAAAATCTAAAATCGGATTCATGGTTTGAAAACCCTTTTCTATTGTAAATCACCACCGCATCGAAATATTTGAAAACATTTTAAATTAGTAGAATACAACGTTTCTTGTAAAGGTGCATCCGTCAAAATTTCTATATAATTTCTAATATTTCCTGAACCGCTCAAAGAAAGTACATGTTATGGTAGTTCATTGAAAAGCTCTGGACGGTCACTAACCAAATATGCAATAATATTAGAGTGTTCCATTTAACTTAACAAAGTACTACCCAGCCAAAAGGAGACACCTTGTATGACTAAACATATTTTTAGAATATACAGTGGCGAGTGCTGAACAACTTTTGTTTTCACATATTTTTCTATCTATAATAGTTACAGAGTTATGGAACAAATACGCACTAGGTGGAACCCCTGTATATATGTATTATATTTTGGAAGCAGAAGAGATTTCGAAAAAGTAAGCCAGTGATTGTTCTTTACATCCGACCTCATCCTATCCAATTTACCACACCCTGTACACTATGCCTACTTACTTACCAGCGAAATTCAATTTAATCTTGAAGTTAAGTTCTATGTGAAATTTATTTCTAAGATGAGATATGGATGGAACCGTCGATGACCTTGATGCCGTTCGGAGCTTACAATAAACGTAGAAACCTTTTCCCCTTTACCTGATACAAATTCCTATCTTTTCAGGGTGCTACTTAGATGACTTGGGAAGTGGTTAAGAAAACATTTAAAAAAAAAACACTTGCTTTATTATTAAGATATTGATTGATAAGTTATAGTTTAACATTAGTTAATTTCTGTTTATTTTTATGTTAAGAAATATACAAAAATTAACTCTATGCATTCGTCACTTAAGAAAAAACTAAATATATCAAATACTTTTGTTTTTGTAGTGTTGTTTGTTGTTGTAGTGGGCATGGTAGCCAAATGGGTAAAGCGCTTACTTGGCTATTTACTCGGTGTTGAAGGAGGATGGTTCGATTCCATCCTGGAGCAAGCTAGAAATTGTATTTGTAATTTGTTTCGGGCCAAGATGGGAAAGGGAATTATCGATGCCCTAGATGTGGTTCGGACTGCACCATAAACTGTAGGGCCTCGTCTATCTTTACCCAACACAAAATCCTAGAATTTTCCGGGGGTTACTTCGGTGACTTGAGAGGCGATTAAGGAAAGAATTCTTTAAGGAAACCTTATTATACCTGTTGTATAGGCAAATATAACACCGGCACACAAAAAAAAGTTGTTTGTACATTTGACGCCACCTACCTCCCGACATGTATTTCGACCCACTGAATCCGAATTTGAGGTCAGTTTGGACCGTACACCCTCAAATATCCAGTAAATTGAAAAACCGTGAAAAATAGCGAAAATTGGGTGTTTCGGTAATAAAAAAATTTTGTGGATCTAATTTTTATGTATTTCGATCCGCTGAATACGAATCTAAAGTATATTTAGACCATAAGCCGTTTTAAATCTAAGTAAATTATAAAAAACCCTCGAAAATTGCTAAAAATGGCAAAAAATTGTGATTACGTTGATGAACAAAATTTTCATTCTGTTTATACGTCATTTTTTATAGATTTTACAATTTTTCACATTTTCAGATTCTAAACTTATTTTATGCATAAAAAAAATACAAGAAACGTATTTAATCGTGTTTCATAGATTTTTTTTCAATTTTTTTCAACTGCAATTTTTTGTTATTTTATCGGTTTTTTTGCGATTTTTTGAGATTTTGAGGGATTAATGGGCCAAATTCAGATTCGGATTCAGCAGATCAAATTACATAAAAATCCTCTTCAATCCTGGTCTACAAAATTTTTTTCATCAACATAATCACAATTTTTTGCCATTTTTAGCAATTTTCGAGGGTTTTTTACAATTTACTTAGATTTAAAACGGTTTATGGTCTAAATATACTTTAGATTCGTATTCAGCGGATCGAAATACATAAAAATTAGGCTTGGTTTAGATCCACAAAATTTTTTTTTATTACCGAAACACCCAATTTTCGCTATTTTTTACGGTTTTTCAATTTACTCGATATTTGAGGGTGTACGGTCCAAACTGACTACAAATTCGGATTCAGCGGGTCGAAATACATGTCGGGAGGTAGGTGGCGTCAAATGTACAAACAACTTTTTTTTGTGTGCCGGTGTAATGATTCTTTCCACTACAAAATACATAAATATTTATTAATTAAAACCACAGATTCCAATTTTCTAAATTACAAAACAATTATAAAAGTTCTAATTAATTATTATTTACTATTTGTTTTTTTTTTTGCACTAATAATAAAAGTTTTATTGATAAGCAGCAAACTAAAATGCCCTATTAATCTATGGGTCTAAGACTAGAACACTTAAGGTCGGTTGGTTTTAGATTAAATACATTTTTATTATCTATTTATCTTTCAATATTCAACATAAATTTTATTATCAGTAGCTAAACAATTGTACGAACTTTTTATTAATTTTTTTACCTGTCATGGTGTTGAAAACTTTTACAAGTATTCTTACGGTTTATTTAGCAAATATATTTTAAAGAACTATTTTACAGCACTTAATTTGAAATTTTCACTGTGAATCTGCAAATTTGGATCTGATATAGAGGGTGTCCCATAATTAAGTACCTTCCTTCAAACGAGTGATAGAACTAGAAAAATTAAATTGAGTTTTGTGTATAAAAATTTTCCTTAAATCAGTTCATAAGGAAGCTACAACCCCTTAAACTAAAAGTAGTTATTTGAAAATAAATTCAAAATGTCTTAAGTTGCAAAAATTAAATTTGGACCATTTATTAATTTCATAATGTTACATATAGGGGGAAGGGGTAAATTTTCGTCATAACTTTTTTTTGTCTTATTTAAAATGAAAGGTGCCAGTGTTAAAAACTGCATAAAGAAAGTGTTTACTAAATCTCGATAGGAGCCATCGTTTTGGAGTTAATTTGTATTTTAATCTTACAATACAGGAGAGGTATGCAATAATAGAAGGTAACTACATACCTCCACAAGAATAATTCCACAATATTTTCAACTACGGCTTGTAGAGCAATTTAAAATATCGCTTTACGCAATGAAGCATGTAATTTAACAAATGTTTATAAATAACCAATTTATTTTTTGATTCTTGATCATCTTCTGAACTTAAGATACAAACTTAAATAATATTAATTAGAAAATTATTGTAAATAAATTTTTTTTGTCCTTAAATTTTAGAAACTGCACAAATTAGAGTTACCTACTTAAAATATATTTGTAATTATATTTATTACGTTTGTGATAACATAACAAAATAATAAGCTGTGATTATGGGATGCGGATCAAAAGTAACTAAAATTTGTGAATTACATTACACAATTACAGACAGCTGTAAATTTTTTTACCGTGTTATTAATATCAAAAAGTATTTGTTCAGAAAGTAATTTATCTATAACTCGACAGAGCCGTCTATGAAGTGATCAGCATATCGTTTTAGCCATATTTATATTCAAAACGTAAATTAGCAGTTCTCAGAACACCACATTATTTTGTAGTAGCACATGCAAAACATATTTTTTGAGTTCACCCTTGAAATCGGCAGATAGGTCGCGTCCTTTCTCCTCCGGGGCCATTTCGTCACCAAAATAACAATATCGAAGGTATTAGTGTGAGCACATAGTGTTCGGGACCGACACATCTGCTACCAGCAGGTGTGAGACAACCTCTGCGTTTTACCCCGTCGAATCAAACAGCTTGCACTCGTACGTGTGTGTATGCTCAAAGTATACAGACGGACGGGCAGACCTAACCTACCTACCCCCTTTTTTATATCGTCTTAGTCTGTTATAGCATGCAGCCTTCCGGTTTTGTCACTCTTGGACAACGTCTGGAAATTTTGTTTTTACAGGGTGTTTAGGGGAGCCTACTTGAACGTCAGTACATAAAATACAGAAGTAAAAAAGTCAAAATTACTAATTAGATTCGGATGCTTGCGGAATTTTAACTATTTTTAAATTCCGCTTTTACTGATCCGATAATTGATGCTTTCTTTAATTAGACATTAAATTGTTATTTGAATAAAAATATTGAATAGTGAGATAATATTAATATAATTAAATTTTTCCATATTTATTTCACAAAAAAAAATGATTTAAAAGGATACGACTATTTATACTCTTGTAAGCATAAGCATCATTTATATGTTTGTTAAAAACTGATAGCATAACTCTATCAAAACAATTGATTCAATTACTATTAAAACCTGCTTATAGAAACGCTAAATATTTGCATTCGGATATTAGAAATAATTAATTTAGTATCCACTTTTTCCATTTTGAATTAGATGTTTCATTAGGACTATGGGGTCTTGTCTCATTTCATTTAATAACATTCATATCCCGAGGTAAAAAGTGAAATACATATTAAAGGAAAATCGCCACACAGTTGAATTTTGAGTTCGTCGAAATTGTCAGTGTTGCACGTACAATATTTTGGTATTGACCATCTTAAATCATTAAACAATTGAAAATTTATATTATAATTATAGTCGTTAGAATAACTAATGCTAATGGTCAAAAGTTTCATACCACGTTGGTTTTTCAAATATTTACGTATAATAAGCTGAATTAAATGTATTCTTCCCGCACAAAATCCAATACAGACCATTCTCAGAATTTTATGAAAAAGTAGAATATATAAACTGTGGAAATCACTTTCAATCGTATTCGGGATATTCATATAACTGCTACTCGTAAATTAATTTAAAATAGCGTTTAATACACATGAGCATAGATTCTAACTAAAAAAAGATCGATAGTTGTTTGTATTTTAAATTTTTTTATTTAAAAAAAATGTACGATATTATTGTACTTCATATTATATTAACTTAATTTTCACAGCTGAAAGCCATTTGTTGATACTAATATGTATTTACCTGTCAACAGTCGGATTTGTTTCATGATTAATATTTGCACATTAAATGATTTGCTTTAAAAATGGTATATAACGATAAATATTAGTATTGTAATATAATTCTTCTTACGATGGGTGTAAAGGTATTAAAATACTTAGAAATGTATTTTCCTATTGTTGTCAACAGCTGAAAATTAAAAGTACCCCTTTAAGTTATTCTATTATTTTGGATCTGAAAGTAATAATCAAAATTCTAACATTATTGCCAGTGTTTATTACACTACGTAAATAAATCTTGGTGTGCATTTTAGGTTTTATTTATTTTATTTTTTTTTTAAGCTTTTGTTTTTCGGTTCCTCCAAGATTTTTCTAATTTGGTTAGTAACAAGTTCAATGGTTTTCACTCTTAAACTAAATAGAAGTAAATCTAGATAAGAGAATATGTGTCTGTGAATTTATCTCGGAAAAGATTTAAAAAAGTATCTTGGGAAAATTAAATTGTTATCAAATTTAAAAACGAATTATTGATTTGATTTCAATAGCTAGCCTAATATAATTTTGATGGCAATAATTATTTTACGCTGCACACAATATTGTGGTAATCACCTGCGCATTCGCCATAAATTATGGAAAAGTTTGCCTATTTCGTTTAAAGGTCAGACGTTAATATATTTAATTACAAAGCAAAATGTACCTATAACTAATTATGTAAGACCTGGGATACATTAAAAAAGTGGCATCTAAGACTAATTAAATTTATTATGTGCAAGTTTTCCATCGAAAGAGCAAATCACCAATTCCTGGTGTATAATTTCGAACTTCTCAACAAAAAAATTAATCAGAAAGCATAATAATCGTTTAATCACGTTTGTAAAGTATGTATAATGAATAATTAGATTATATCCCTTAGAAAAGTACACAGAAGTTATAATTATTTATTTAATTTAATACATTAATCAGAAACGTATTTAGCAAAAAAAGCTTATTAGATTACAAATAAACACCATTAATGTACTTTGGCAGGGATTTTTTTGACTGCGATTGTTTTGTACCGTTTTTTTTTTTTTGTTCTATGCCTAATGAGACGTTTTGGGGATTTCTCGACAAATCTATTATATGCGTTCACCTGGTGCTTGACTGTCAAACCTTTTGCCAAATTAACGAACAATAAATCCACAAGAAAAGAGAATGCACCGGTGCACCAACCTTGGATAAATACAGGAAGGCCGCGCGGGGGCGCCAGATGCTCGCCAGCTGCACGACGATGGCACGAGTCACCAGCTGCTGATGATGATGATGCGACGATAGTCAGCGACCCCTCGTTATTTTACCTGCTAATCTTGCTTGAGAGAAGCATTATCCAGTGTCTGGTCTGGTTTTGATTTGATATTGTCTAAAATCCTTAAAAAATCAATAAATGTATAAGCATGAAGATAAATCTGATCAATGATTTAAGTTAGGGCTTTCGTAATATACAGTGCATTTCAATGAAAACTATCCACCCCAAATAAATTTGATTATATTGATTTTTGCAAAAAACGCAAAAGCACGCCGAAAAGGGACAATAGGAGGACACATTTTCTTATAAATAGACCTAGGATTAGTTCCACCCCTCACCCCCAGAGCCACCCTAATATATTTTTATATGGAACATCCCATATTTCAGGTCATTAGTATCTCCTCGAAGAGCTCATTACAAAAATGTATAATATGTGTGGTCTAAAGTGACTAGTTTGGGATTATTTTAAATTAAAAAAAGGTTTAGAGTAATAAACGATTCAATACCAAAAATTACTTTATTAGGTGTTCAAACTGACTTCCATTGACCTTCATGTAATGATACAGTCGCGTTTCAAACACCTCTCTAACATTACGAAAAACTTGTGGCATGTAGTGTTGACATTCTTGAACAATCCTTTGTCGTAAATCATCTGGCGAGTCTGGTTGAATTGCATAGACTTTCGTCTTCAAATAACTCCAAGTCTAAAGAAGTCAAATCTGGTGACCTAGGTGGCCACTCCATCATCGGACCTCTTCTGCCTGTCCAACGACCAGGGAATGTGTAGTTAAGAAATTGACGTTTTCTATTATTTGGATAATTTGTGGATCAACTGCTTCTCTAAGTAATTACAAATAAGACTCACTATTTAAGTTTCCCTCAATAAAAAAGGGTCCAACAATATGATCTCCTAGGACACCACACCAAACATTCAGTTTTTGAGGTCTTCGAATATGAAATTCGCACATTGCATGTGGATCACTCTCAGCTCAATATCTGCAATTGTGTCTATTGACTAATCTATTGATAGAAAATGTACATTCATCGGAGAAACAGATATTGTACAAAAGATTTGGAGTGCCAGTTAAACTTCCACACATTACTTCACAAAACTCGAGACAACGCACGGTCAGGCAATTCCTGTATGTACTAATTTTATTTTGTATGGATGAAATTTGTGTTTATGTAAAATTATAAAACTGCTGTGTGAAGCACCTGTTGCTCTAGTAAGTGTGATAAAGATGGCTGATCCTCTAAAGTAACTGCTCCTAAAACTGTAACTTCCATAGCTTCGCCATTAACCACTCATATTGGGTTATGCTTTCTGTAACCAACTGATCCCGTTTCCATAAATGTCTGCATCAATTCAATTACGTACTTATGTGTTGCATTTTTTCTGGGATGAGTAGTATTTAAAATTCTAGCAGCAGCCCTTGCCGAATTATTGTTTCCATAGTAGAAACCTACAATTTCAATTCTTTCTTGCAGGGTGTACACCATTTTGAAAATAATTGTAATAGTAACGATAAATAGTTAAGAAACTATTACAACTCTACACCGAGGTCCGTAAGGGAGTAGGTTATCACTTAACTTGGTTGAGGAAAGACGAAAGGGGAATGTAACGCGTCATAGTGCATGCCGTGTCATACGTTTGTTATGTTCATTTTATAATCGTTTTGTGTGGTTGTTTGCTATTATTTTGTTTATAGTTATTATTAGTTATGTTATATTGTTATGGACTTCTTTTTATAGTTTGTATGTGCTTTTTTGACATTTTAAGTGACATTTGGATTTTTATATAAAGGACAAAATTTGGTTTAAATTACATTTATTTTGAGGAGGTATGTACAATAAGATGAAGTATATTTATTTTGAGGAGAAGAAATATCCAGTTAATAATAAATAATTGTTTTAAGTTGACGAACTAGGCATTTTGACATTTGAAATGTCTAATATAGTTACAAAAATGTCAGTATGTCAATAAGAAGAAATTATTGAAAAATATGGCAAGAATTATTAATGATAGTATAGAAGGATTCTGGTATAAGAAAGTTATGAGCTGGTCACATCAGATATTTTTTTAAACATTGCAGATAATGTCCTTGAAGATACCTAGTGCGGGAAGGGTCTAAACATTTAGAGAACAAACACACCACATATCCGAGTGTGCTAGGAGTGATTTCTGCTTTAGAAAGAACCCCAGCTCAGGGTTCGAACCCGCGACTCCGAGATGAGACGCAAGTGTCCTTAACGCTCGACCACGAAGTCATTGGATAAACTGTTTTTAATTTTGAAATGACCAACTTTTGAGTACAGTATTGACGATAAAAAGATTACATCGAAAAACGCCTATTTCCAATAGACATTGTCAACCCAAATTTGATCGCATTGGCTTTCTTAACCACCTCTCTAGTCACCGAAGTAACCTCCAGAAAATCCTAAGATTTCGTGTTAGGTAAAGGGAGACGAGGCCTTATAGTGTATTGTGGAGTTCGAACCATATCTAGGGCATCGACAGTTCCATACCTCATCTGAATTGAAAATAGATTTCAAATAAATTCTCAATTTGTCCCTGGATGGATTCGAACCATTGAAATATGAACTAGAACGATGTTAACTGACACAATGGCCGTCCCATATCTGTCTATATTCAACTGTCATATGATTGAATTATCCATTTTAAATAAATTCCCACTGTTCGATAACACAAATAATGTTTGCGTCTTACTGGAAAGATGAATTATATTTATTAAAATTATGTAAACATTTTTTTTCTTAAATATTTGCAAATCGACAGTAATAGGGAGTTAAACACATTTTGTATTTTGTGTGGCAGGCCTCATTAATTAATTGGGAGGAAATGCCTAAAAATTTTGAAATTATAACTAAGCGGAATTTAATAGCCTCGGGCTTGTAATAAATGATGTGTGAAGGTAAAAAAACTAATTGGCTGATGGTATGATAATAGTTATTAATTATTATTAACAAGTCGTGTGAGTCTACCGCAATGTTAATATTAGTTTAAGCTTGCTCATTTTAAATCATACATATATGATAATGAGTTATTGAATAAATATATTTTTCCAGTAAGTCAAAGAACCCATATTGCAGTTTTTTTAACAAATGTTTGACCATTTTATCGTAGTTGTAGTTAAAAACTGGAATACGGACAAAATTTCAAGTATGCATGGTCAATGGCTGTCATGCAAAATAATGTTTTATTATTTACATAATGTTTAAGAAAACGTCAATCCAATAATCTGATTTATATTTGGCATGTAGTTGATAGGTCAAGTCCAGTATTCAGCAGTTATAAAATCAACATTTGTTTACTCATATGGTAAATTGTACTGCTAAAAAATCGGTGTATAAATAATTTTTAACTCATCTAAATAAGCACGTTTCATTGGTGTTTTAAATATATCAGACTGTCAGGTTCGTTTAACCCAGAGTTGGGCATTGCTTTCAAATAAAGTACTTTCAAAAGTATTAAAAGCGATATAAGTGCTACTTGCTTTCTACTAATGTTATACCATAACTAATTTGTATTTGAAAATTCAAGCACTTGGGTTTTTGATTTGGTTTTTTAATTTATTGTAAATGGTTTAAAGCAGTTTAAAAGTACTTCAGATACTTTTAAAATGCTTTGGCCATTATAATTATTTAAAGCGTTTTTAAATAATTTCAAACCATCTTCAGTTAAACATTTAAACGCACGCGTATCATGACACGCAATTCCCGAATGTATTAAAAATTCTCAATCTATCTATAAAGAACCTCATCCATTATGTCGAGTGTCCGCCTGAATGTCTCAATTTACATTATAAAAGATAAAAAAAATTATTATATCTTATGATTTACAAGTGCATAATAGTGTACAAAACATGGATTAATGTTTAATGTTTTTCTATCCTTTCAACATAAAAAAGGGATACAACATTTTTATAATTAATATTAAAGTATTAGATTGAAGGAAGACAGAAATTTTTGCATCATATCGCGCGCAGTATGCACTCTTGACCGTACGACAGCTAGATGGAAAATGAACTTTCTGCTCTGCAAACGCCTACGCTGACCAGCGTCGGCTTGTCTGCTTCTGGTTTACATTGCAACGTTGCTATTTAAGAGACTCGTGATCAAATACTGGACACATACTGTATATCAAACGAGCTAAGGAAGTACGTCATATTAATAACATAGGACATGTGGGATACTCTATAAAATTGTCACAAATAAAAAAACCTCTTGCGACATTTTTTGACTAAATTAAAACATCTGTGATACGGATATAGCAGTCTCCGATTGATTTTAGCTAGTCCTTCCTATGGAGCCAGTAGTATAATCTTCTAAAGTGAATTTTTTTAAATATCAAGTGACATAAATGATATTCCACTCATTAAAGAATTTTCTGACAGATTTCGAGGATAGATTTTGGTGCTGCATGTGTTAGTTGCACTTTACATGGGGCTTTTACCCAACATGATAGATTACTAAATCTACAGATTTGGCTTAAAAATAGTGATGCTTTTAAGTTTTGATAATGAATGGCATAAAAATGTTTTTGTTAACTCTCGAAAGGAGTCGATTTTGAATTTGTATCCTGATATTTAATACATAGAAAATTTCAACTATCACGTATTAAACAGACAAAACAATTTGTAAATCTTTAGACAGGGCAATAATTGTTGATGAAGTAATAAATTACTCTCTACATTTTTTAAATTCACAAGATTCATTAGGATTTTTTTCTCGAAAACATGTTGTAAATCCTCATAGATTTTGAAAGTTCGTTGTTTATAAGAAAGAGCAAGGCATCAAATAGTGGTCTTGAGATGCAGCTTAATAGGGTTTATGGGTTTATATCCTATTCAGAGCATCATACCTTCAGTTCAGAGAATTCTCAGTAAAATTTAAATGACTCCAATTATTTCTAGGAAAGGTATGTTTTACACTGACCATTAACACATCACCAGTCATTGACAATTTTGGTGAATTCAGTAGCGTGCATGCATTACAATTCCAACATACATTTGTAAATTTTTTTGGGCTGCATATTTCTGTGAAGATATTCTTGTAACGGGAGAAGCATCGTTCAACGTTAATAGAAGTAATGTTCGTAAATACTGTAAATATTGATCACACAGCTTCTGGACTCATCACTGATGAATATAAGCATTTTTGGTATACTAGCTTGCCGGGTATATCCCTTAATTTTTTAAATGCTGCTTACACATTGTCGATATTGCGAAAGTGGAGCGTTCTATTTTCTGTGTACCTTCTACCAGACTGTTAATCGTTTCATATATAAACTTAGCATTAATAAGCACTATCTACATGTAATTAGTATTCGGTACTCCTGTGTGTAGTAAGTTCTGGATAATTTGTTATCATACAGTATAATTCGTACACGTATGGAGCACAACGAGACATCATCAGCATATGAGAATGTGTCGCTAACTTAACAGGCTAGAGCCTAGGATCTAGCGGTCATCAGCGTACATATAAAACATGTACGAGTACGTTGTTATGTCCGACAGTGTTCACTGCACTAAAACAAAGCTGTCAACGTTTGCACATCACAGATGCAGCCGGTCTAAGTAAGAGATTTAAAGAAAACTGTTATTTATTTCTTTAGTAACAAAAGTAAAACCAAATGTAACATACAGCGATAGTCAGAAGTGAACAAGCCATTGTTCTATTCTGGCCTTCAGTGTTTTTGGTATCTATGGGTATTTGGTGAATTTTGTACTACTTCCGATTGGTAGCGGAAGTGACATCAATGTTTTTATTTTAAATGAACGTTCAGTATATTTTCACGGATATAGAGAGGGATTCCCAATATAAATTCAATAATTAAGGGTCTAGTGGCGCTATCGCTACTCGCTACTAAGATATTGACAAAAACTAACACTACGTATTAGGTCTCAATTAATTTATGAATAGATTACCGCCACTTCAAAATGTCAACCATTTACGTCTTGGCAACTAAGCCGATTACAAAAAATGTTCGAGACAATTTAACAAAACATTCTCATTTATCAGCTTTTGCATATCACACTTCCAATTACCACAAATAAAAATCCATAGGAGTGATATCCGGAAATCGAGGTGGCCTTTCAATCTATTTTTATGAAAGTCTTGAATTCAAATATTCCCGAATATTACGTTCATAATGTGGTGGTGCATCTAGATGTCATTGGGAAGTTTATTATTTATTATTATTATTATTATTGTTTTAAACGTAAAACACACCACATAAATTCGACAACCCCTAAACCAAAGCCGAAGCTGCACGGACAGGAGTTATACAGTTGAAAAAAAACGCGGACACACACAACCAAATCCTTCGATTTGGTCACAATCGAGACAATAAACCAGCTACGTTTGTAACTTAACGCTCTGGCCTACTGAGCTACCGAGATCACTATCTGAATAAAAAACAGAATATGGTGTTATGTATTATTAATTATTTTAACTTACTGGGATCAGGAACAATGGCAGGTACAATTTTATCCTAGGAGTGAATATCTTGAAATTTTCTTCTAATAAGAGGAACCAATTATGTGTCACCCCAGCCCATACATTTATTTTCTTTGGAAATTAGGCATGGGATTCTCTTTCCCAGTGAGGAGGCATGCCCAATACCTACAGTTGTGTCTTATTTCACCATTTAGAAAAAACGTAGCTTCGCCTAAGAACTCTGTGGTTATTGCACCGACCGGTTTCTCATTATTTTACAAAATTATAGACGTCTATCATAATCATCATCTAATAGATCTTGTAATATTAATTTGATTCAGTAGGAACTTTGAGATACTTGAGTATCAAGAGACTGACTAGTCATTAAAGAGGATCGATCATCTTCAATGTTTAGTAACACATTAAGAGCTGTTTCTTCAGATGTTGCTGATTTAGACAATCAATTTGGAAGCATCTTTAACACTATCGGTTTCATTAAATTTTTAAAATAGAACAAACAAATCCTACAACGACGAAAATGGATTGTCTCCATGCTGTTGACTAACACTGCTATACAGTGGCGTTGCAAAATTGTGCACATTTTTTTTTACCACCAGAAGGCGGAGGCACGATAAAGCAAAGGTCTTTAAAAATTAAAGAATAATTCCAAAAATGTAGCAGTTTGATGTTGACAGCTGACAATTAAATTCTCCGGGACGAAACCAGGGTTTACACCTAGTAATTTATAAAAACAGTTCTGTGACAGTGTTGGTTCTGTCATGTAATAAGTAGAGATTGGGAGGTAGCAATAAATGACGTTAATGCCAGGGTTGACGCTAAGTAATGTGTCACCGCGTAATTATGTTCATGCATACCTATATGACAAACTATCTTATCTTGTAGTTATTCGATAACATCCAAAGTTAATACGAAGAAGGTTGAAAGTATTGGTGAATATAATACTAACACAGACATGTACATTTTTTAAACCAACGATCACAATACTAAAAGTATGTTACTAATATTAATGCACCCACTAAAACATTTGCCGCCTTCCGGCTGCAAGCATTGGTGGTTTCATCACATGCTAGTCCAGACGTATTTGTCATTCAGTCAGTAGAATAATTTTTTTGTTTATTACCGTCACATCTTTGTGATAAATATTTTCTTCTTAGTGTCGTTTCCCATGGCACCTGAACATTGCTGTACTGCTTACATTTAATACACTTTTGCAAAAACTGTCTAAATAGTGGATTATCTGTAATATTACCACTCACACACGTTTTATGACTATCTAAGGAAATGTGTCTCTTATTTGCTTTGTAACTCCTGAGAAATCACTAATCCTCAAGTGCACTTTATCCTTCTGAAGGAATTGAATAAGACATTTTACAAATTTTATGAATTCTACGTGTTTGGAGTGTATTCAGCATGCGGCAGTTGGCGTAAACGTGATAGCCAAGGCGGATCCGTCTATATCTATAACTATGTATTCGCATTGCTATTGGACACTCGACAATAACGAACATTTCGTCAAGTTGACGGTCAGTCAGTAATTGTTTTCTTATAGCTGCAAGCCGTCAAATTACCTGATAAAAACCTTTAACTTTTTTGTTTCTATTTTTATAATGAAAACAGATTTATTGCATAGTACATAAGAATATGTTATCGTTTTATATTGCTTGGGAATGTTTCATTAGGTGTTTACAATATAATATTATATCTACGTAAGTCGTTTCTGAAATTTATCGCCACCTTCCAGTCTCTAATAATAAGTTTTGTGATATATTTAAATATGAAATATAAAAACACCATTTACATGTTTAAAAGAAGTAAACGAATATTTGAATGTGTTTAAATTTGACAGCAACAATAGTTTATTTTAGAAACCGAATATTAATTATAAATGTTTCTTTCTAGTTGCTTAGTGGATAATATAAATAATTATTTTTCCTTAAATATAATTAATTCAATTTGTCGAATGCATACGGGTAAGTTGTGTTTCTCTTATCACCAGTTAACGCCTCTCTCTTCAAGTAATAATAGGGTATTGTATACCAATACCTGGTAGTACTAATTATAACACATTTGTTCAAGTGATGACTTTAATACTGACTTTGTGGAACAATATCCATAGAAATGTTGCCCTCATATAATATAAAAAGAAGGTAAAATATGTTACCTGAAAAGCAGATGGTGGAATCACTAAGGATATAGCAGATACAGTCTTGGCAATAGAAACCACTATTTATTAGAGAATTTAAAGTGCCCTTATTCCATTTTAATACAGTGTATAAGAACTGGTAACATAAAATACATTGGATACGTCCATTTTTAATTTCGCATCTTTTGGTGTAGAAAATAGAAAAATGACGTCACCACAGTTTGCGGGATAACATCACTGAGTTTTTTTTAATGGAATCATATTTTTTTTACAAATTTTCGATGGTAGTCAATTCTCTATTCAACCATATTAATATGCCAATAAAATATTCATGAAAAATATAGAAAAGAATAAAAATGTGGAGAGCGATAATAGTTATACACTAATAATTAAAGAACTATAAAGAGATGATATTTTTAAGTGTATAACATCGAATATGTTTTGAAAAATTAGGTAAACAATAAAAATATTTAAAAAAATTAATTAGAACATGAATAGATATTTATCATTTTCAGATTGTCTGAAACAACAAAAACAAAACAAAAAACCAGGGGAAATTCATATTAATAACTGAAAAGGCCTCCATTATATTAAATACTCCGATATTCGTTTATAACTTGGCAATTCCTAAGTCGGTCAATGAATTGAAATATTTTGAAATGTTTTTTAACCCTGTGGTTGAAAAGGTGTGGGCCTCTTTTTACATTCAAAATCATATGTGGTGCAGCTGATCGTCTCCTCTCGAATCATTTGTTGTAATTAATTTAAATTATGAGGATGATTTACGTAAACGCGACTATTGAGATATCCCCACAAAAAGAAATCTATTGATGTAAAATCTGGGAACCTCGCTGGCCATTCAATAGCCAATTTAGTGATTTGGAATTATTTCGTTAAGGTACAAACATACAGGAACGGCATAATGTAGTGGTGCACCGTCCTTCTGAAAGCAAAGGTCCGCTCTAAATTTACCTGGTAATTCGTGAGGACACAGTTCTATCACAACGGGAACCAAGACTGACTACGGATTGACGTTGGAGGTATTTAGCGTTGCGAATCCTGTTTCCATAACCCCTCATCATCAAAATTACGATCCCTTCTGTTCCTGTTAACTGCATTTTCGCAAGTAATACAACAAGTGTACTAAGGGTTATCGAAAATTAAATTCGATTGATTTATACCTTAGCGCGGGTGTTTTTTCCGTAAAGCAATATTTTTTTTCGGAAAAGATGCGAATTTGCTATAATCTTTAATTAAACGAGTTGTATTCGTTAAGATTAATTCTTAAAAAAAAAATGTTATTACGTTCAAACCATTTAAATAATTATTTATTGGGTGAAATGAAAAATAATAACGCTAAACAATTTTTTTGCTAATTATTATTTTCTAACTTTTACAAAAACTTGTCACAGATAAGTATAACATATATCTTTTTAAATAATTTTTTCCCGGCCATTTGCCAAAACGCTGAAACTTGGATTATAAAAAAGATAATATGCACATTATGTTTAGTACAATTGATTCAATAATGTTAATTTTAATTTTAACTATTCTGTTGAGTAGAGCCAAAAAATAAAACCAAGAAGAGAATACCTAATTTGTTTTAAATTATTTATTGTAAATGTTAATATTACAATTAATTGTTACAGCTGAAGGAGTGGGTGGATTAAGGTGTTAATTAGCAAATCGATAATTTGTCAGAAAAACGTTTTTACTAACTTTTATTCACCAGCCGGGTTTATGTTGTTTCGTAGCTCCCTTATCCATTCAGTATCGAAGTATCGAGTCATAGAAACATAACGAAACATTAATGATACGGATAAGTTATAACATCACAACACCTTCATTGAATGGTATCTCAAATATTTGAAACAATGTCAGTTAACAGCTCGTAGATTTAGTTCCTTTTTTGATTCTGTCAAACAATGACATTTCAGTTGATGTATGTATTAGTTCACTTTCAGTGACTATGGAAACAAGATCGCAGCCGTAGTGCTTTTCGATATTGATTAAAACTACCAATAACAGAGCGAAATATAAAAACGAAAACACAACCTTATATTAAATCATTAGCCGAAATACAAAAACGAAAACACATCCTTTTCGTTTATTAATATATGTAATAGAACCAAGCCAAAACGTTTATTTTATGCTGAATGAATGAATCTTTTTAAGTCAACTAAGACACTAAGTTCCCAAATACTGAGGCTGATATAATTTGACTAAATGCAAACATATTTTTTGTTTACAGAAAAAAAGCCAAAAAATATCCATTCCTTTAAAATAGAAATGTTTTGAATCAGTTTAAGTAGGTTGTTTTTTGTTTACCTCATTTCTCAAAACCATTTACCTTATTTTGTAGTGACGCATTTACCAACAACTTCCCAGGTTTTTTCGGTAACCTTATACGAAGAAAATGAATTTAGCAAAAGTATAACTTTTGTCACACATTGTATATTTCTTTCTTGTTTATGTAGGTACGGAAATATAAAAGCAGGTATCCAGCAAAGTTGGTACCTTTTCATAAACGATATATGTATAAGAAATTATTTTAAAGCTACTGTACCTAGGACTATATAAACTCATAAAAAATAGAACCATTATGTATTTTTTCCTTACGTCCGTCTGTTGTGGGCAGCTATGCTGCCATCTGTTTTAATTTATACAAATATGTATAAAGATTACAGTTTTTGTTTTACATTAGATGAATTTATATTATTTTATAAATCAGTTAATAAATAAGTATTGTCCTTTTTACAAATATTAAAAATTAATTTATAAGAATTGTAAAAAAATACATTTCATGACATATGTTGGTATTTTTGCAATCCCCCCCCTTCCTTTCTTTCTAAAAACAAAACCTATTAACCTACCTTTACTAGAAATAATGAACGGAAAATCTAAATATTTTTAAAAAAGAAGTTTCAAAAGGTAAAAACCTTCATTGGTAACTTTATACGCAGATTCCAAATTTGAATCAAAAACAAGGCGCAAAAAAAAAAATTTAAACTTATTTTGTTTTCAAATACCTTTATATTTTAAAACCCCTCAAATCAACTAAAAAAAACTTTTTAATAAAAAAAATTTTTAAAATAACATTAACAAAGAAAATATCATATTTCTTAAACACGATGCGCAATTGTTTTTTTTGTTTAAAAATTTGCATTCTGCGAAAAAACTACTTAATGAAGGTCTTTTACACCTGTTTGATATCTTCAAAAATAACTAAGTTTTTTCAAAAAAGGACATTTTTTGCGTGATGCCCTGTACATATGTCTGCGTAATAGCGCGGAAACTATTAAGCCATCACGCATCGAAATGAAAATGCATATCAAATCACAAGAATCCAGTGAATTTTGGTTGAAATCGGTTATCAGGATATGATTGTTTTTTAGGTTCGGTTTTTGTTTTTATTTTTGCAAATATTTCGAAAATTATATGTGGGTTTAATTTTTTTTAATACAAATTTACTGCAACCTACTTATCACTTTTTCAATTTTCCAACTGAGAATTACCGTTTCATACCTTGCCTTGCCATTGCATTTTTACTATTTCTTATGTCTTAAAATCTATGCAGTTGGTAAAAAAAAAGAGACTTTAATTCAAATTTTCAACAATTTTTACCATTACCACTTAAATTTTCTAATTGGAGGTACGATTTTCGATACTTTTTTTATTTCTTTAAGTTATATCGAAAACTACAAAATATTTGAGAAAATATATACAAAACAAATTTATACAAAAAGGTAAGTAATATAAACTGAAACTGAGGAAAAATTGTGGTAAATATACTTGCATTTGCGAACTACTGTTTGTAGTTTTGGTTAATGAAAAAATGGTCTCACTATAAGGTAGACCTATTTATTTAAAAAATGAGCGATAGCTTTTACAAAATTAACGATGATTGTGTTAGATCCTCTGTTAGTGGTTTTATTCTAACAAAAATTATGTTCGATTTGGTGATTGTATCGTATAATTTTTTAAATTTGCCTTTAAAGATGTAATAGAAAATTAATATAACAAACTGAAATTGAACCGGCTTTTAAGTTTCGTTGTGCAATTATGCGGAGCTTGTATATGACGTAAGAGAACAACCTGTACTATGAAAATTTCGTACACCGAGGCAGCTATTATACGGCCCATTTCGAGGACGCATTAATTATCGGGAACGGAGGCATGTGCCATCAACCAGCCGGTAATTACCGATAACCTAAACCGTAATAGAAATAAAAGAAGAAGAACGCGGCACGTGACCGGAAATACGCCGCCCATGATTACACTGGCCACCTGGTTCTGCTTCTCCGTACATATATAACATACACGGCTGGAGTAAGATATGCATTTATTTACATGTGCCCGGGAGATTCTTCTGACTTTGTCAAAAAGAAAACGAACGCATACGCTGAGAAATAATCCGAGTTCCGGCATAATTGGACAGGCATTTTATATACCGTTAAGTAATTAAGCGCGCATACTTTTCTGAAACTGATCACCGCTTACAAGGTGATAGCGAAACATAATTTTAGATTTTTTCTCGTATAAGTATGTGGTAACCTTATTTATTACTTTAATTATCATTCAATCTATCAATGTATTGAGAAAATTAAAAGCAATGATATTTAACAAGAATCCTATAGAGAAATATTTGGCATTCGTGTTTTATTATATTAATCTGTTAAAATGTCTTCTATGTAAATCACAAGAACACGCATTTAAATTGAGATACAAAATAAATTTTAATTAATTACGTATTAACTAATATGTCGGTAAGTACAGAGTATTCCAAATTCGAGGCTCACCATTGGTCATTGGTGGAGTACCGTCCTAGTTATCTGAAATGGCAAAATATATTCGTATGTCTAAATTTGCCACTTTTGCTTATTATGGAAGCATTTTCATCAAATGGCTAACATAAATTTGTAAATCGTTCTTGAACATTTTCTACTCATAGCAGATTTAATATATTAAAAGTAACAATATACAGTTTTTATTAAATGTTTACAAAAAGCAAATTTAGGGTATGTACAATAATTTTCAGTTTATTTCCCCCACAGGTGTTAGTATTAGCTTATATTTGCCTTGGTGGCCCTTCAAAGATATTATCCTCATCCCTCATCTATGGTGTTCCAAATCATGTCAGTTTCATTCACACACGCACACGTACGCGCACACACACACGCATACACACGCACTGACAGACATCATTCAGAAAATAGTCAGAATAGGCTTCAGGAGGCTTCAAAACGCATATATCAATCGAAATCTCGAGGTCGAAAAAAATCACGATTACTATACTTCCTTATTAGATATAAGAAAGTAATAAGTAGCACAATAATATTCCTGATAAGGCAACCTATAAAAAAGATAATCCAAATCGACCAAACGATTAATTACATTAAATTCATATGATAAATTTCAGGCGATGCGATAATTCTTGTGGGGGATGTATATTTTTGTTTTTAGTTTTCAATGAAAAAAAGTGTAAGAGTGATTTAAAGATTTATGTTGGTATCGCCTTAAAGAATTTAAAAAATCTGTAAAATTCTGAATGAATGAATTCATTTTGAGAACATCATGAAAAATTAGAATTCAGGAAATTTCTATTTTATCTGTACTTAATTTTTTGGGAAAAATAAAATCTAAAAAATTCTTGGAAGACATCTTTTTAATTTGACTTCACAGTATGGTCACAAAAAAGCCCAAAAGTACGTTCAGTTCCTTGAAACCATCAACTATTTTTTTTAAATAGCGTGATATACTCCATACGTTCAAAGAACAATTGATTCGGGATTTTTAGAAAACCATAAGTTTTTATAATTTATTATCCTTTTCCCAGAGTCAAATTCTTTCACTATCATTATCAGTATAGATTGTGATCGCGAATTCATGAGAAAGGTAAAATATAGAATTTGGGTTGATTTTTGTCTTCAAACACGACAATTAATTTAATATTTAAATTACTCATTTTTTTTCTTACATCTTTCGATAACTGCGAGTGCAACAAAAAATATTATTATTAGAAAAAATAAGAAAAACGTTTACCGTTTGATTGTGTAAAATAAATGTTGGTAGAATTGTAACAATTCTTTTAGTATACTATATTTTAATCGACTGTAATATATAACATGTATATTATGAACTTATCTCAAAATGATAACATTTTTGCTTGTTATCATTTACGTGAAATCAATAAGCTGTTAAATAACTGCAACTCAAAATAATTGTGAGTTGCAGTTATTAAGACACCATTGAAACATTTTAATATAATTCAATTATCGAATTATATTAAAACTTTTATGGAACTCAGTTTGATTGCAATTACCAAAATTCAATGTAAATTATAACTAAACTGTGTATATAATATTAAAAGATTTCCTGTGATGATTTATTGTTATTATTTTATTGTTACAGATGTTAACTAGGTTTTGTTTTTGTTAATGAACATGTTACTTTTGCACAGCTGCATTTCCTATTTTGTTTGGAAAATATAGATCAAATGTATGAACATATTAATGGCATGTGCACGTTTGTAAAATTATTATTAGGGTGAGGTAAGTTATTTCAGCGATTCGTTACTATTTTTGGAAGTGTTGAATTGGGGGAGTAAATTCCAATGTCATCGCTAGCTGCACAATTAAATCATGGCGAACATATTTGATATGGATATTGTAAGTATAAACATAAAATGGTTCACAATTGTCTTGGAAATTATTTGAGGCTGTTTTATTTTAAAAAATTTTATACAAGGATTTCAATATAATAGATAGTGGGTTGCGAACAGCTACTAAACTTGGGCAAAATTACATAAAAATATGCTTATTCTTTGGTATTGACGATTCCAAAAATATTAGAAACAGTACAATCTATTCATCATGGAAAGTATGCCATTTTTTTTTACTTTTGCCATGCGGAAGTATCTGTTTTCGGACTAGTTTGTGTTTTGATTCTCGACCAGTCTGCGGTGAAGCACTTTATCGAACACTTTTTTCCATAAAAGTGTGCGGAAAATAGTTTAGGGTTACTATTGAAAGATAAAAATCATTTTTAAAAACAACTATACTTAAGTTTATTATCAAAAACTAACGAAAATTGACATTAATATTACAATTATCGAATTCAATAACAAATGGTTTGCTATATTATTTGGATACAGCATTCGCAATCGAGGAAGCTATTAGTAGTAACTTGAACAGGATACTATTTTCGATTTTCGTTTTATATATGACAGCTTTCTGTAATTGCCGTAGATTTCCAGCCACCATGCCTCTTGAGGGTTTATCGGCTCCAACATCAACCAATAAAGTTGCTGAGGATTGACGGAAACTGACCGATATAAAAAATATTTGGCAATAGTAAATATTGTTACTTTTTGCGGTATTTTTGGAATTATATCTAAACCACTTGACTGCAAAAACATCTACGTGATCTGTAACACGAAAAGAACCATATATGATTGATACGAACGGGCCTGAGTGCAGTATTGAAGCAAATCTGGCTCTTCTCCAGTTGTAACTGCGAATTTTCTTTAAATTTCAGTTTTCGAATCAAGTACTTTTATAATTAAAATGGACCTCACATTTTGAGTTATTTATCGTCTATACAGTGTTTTTTAGTTCGTCTCTGCGACATACTGCTGTAATTCCCATAATAAACAATCTACACCAAAAAAATTTATTGATTTCATTTTGCAGAAAATGTGAACCTTATAGCCCTTTTTCATTTTTAAACTGTCTTGGTTATTCGCAAGAAGAGTGGCTTTCAACATTAAATATTCGCCCCACAACAACTTATTCAGAGAATATGAAGATACAGAGTTCGTGGCAAGACTGGCAAGGTAGATCCTTGTGAAATGCTTGAGTTGGCAGAGTACATATTCAAGAAACCAGTTACTGTCTATCGTCATAAGGTATAAAAAAAGAAGAAAAATCGAGCTATACATCTAAAATGCCTGTTGGTATACTGAAGGACAATTGTTTTGCAGCAGTGTAACACATTTAAAGAAGCTTCGGGCTGCTTACCGAATTGCAGTGTCAGAAAATGTCGTTTGCAAATAGATATTTAACCTAAAGCGTTTTTGCTATAATGCCGTAAGCCAATTATTGTCCTTTTGCTGTCAATAAACAATTTAAATTGACAGCCCAGGTTTTTCTGTTTTTAACACGCTTTTATATTAGCTTCACTTGTATGTTTGTTTGTTTGTAACCGACTCTTTGGACTCGATTTTGACCCACTTTAAACGGACAGATTTAATTGAAACTTTGTACACTTACGAAGAACCGGTAACAATACAATAATTTGATAAGTTTATATCATTATCCTGATCAGGATCGCCAGTCCTTTCCTCACGTATCCTCTGCGTGAAAGCAAGAGGCTTAATATTGTAAGTATATTCGGTGATTCTCAGTTCGGTCGTTGGTCAAGCTGGCAAGTCTTAGTCGACGCGAGAACGACGGACTCCTCGGGCGTGAGTTCAAATCCCATGGCTGAAATAAAAAAAATATTTATTTTTTTCAGAAATATCTGTTGGATCGTAATATGTTATAATATCAGCATCAATAAGCAATATAAATATAGTTAAAAAAAACTACAAAACACGCTTTCATAGCACATCAAACAAAAAAGTAAAAAAATAAATATAGTTTAAAAAAACTAAAAAACACGCTTTTAAAGCACATCAAACTAAAAAGTGAAAAATAATTATTAATATAAACTGAAAACAATAATGAACGAAAAATACTAGTATTATTGTGAAAAAAAGCGTGGGGCGCTTTGTGCCATATTTTTCGTATATCGAGCAACCCACGCTTTTTTCACAATAATACTAGTATTTTTCGTTCATTATTGTTTTCAGTTTATATTAATAATTATTTTTCACTTTTTAGTTTGATGTGTTTTAAAAGCGTGTTTTTTTAGTTTTTTTAAACTATATTTATTATATTTTGTGTCGAACTATACATTATATGTCCTCTAGGTATTTAAATCTCTAAAGTTCTTGCTGGGATTCCCCACCTCTCGGTGCATAGTTTCACATATGGGTAACAAAAAGTTTGGAACTGGCCTCAGGAATATCTTGTCGACAACACCAATTTCCTTCCTCGCTAGTTTCAATATCGAGTTGAAATAAGATACTGTACAAACATCATCAGTTTTTAATTATTGAATGTTGAGTTATTTCATTTACAAAAAAGGGAAATTTCGACTTCCATTTGGGTATGAGGCTAATTTGTTTTGTCATTTTAAAATATTTTTATTTTCATCAATTACTGCCCCTCTATTTGGTACTTCTGCTATTATTATTACGATATTTTAAATAATTGCATTAATAAGACGTAGGTATATTATGCCCCTTCTATATAACTGGTGGCCCTCATTGTTGGAAATTAAAACATCCACCTAATATATTTGCAACCAATTTGAAATCGCATAGCCGACGAAATACAGTTATAAATAAAATAACCACTGTAATTATTGAGTTCAATAAAAAAACATGATCCTCGACAGCAAAAAAGTGACCAGGCAAACATGAAGTGCAGCTGTCTTTGATTTTGTGTATAAGAATAAGGAGGGCAGGTGGTGGCTTCTTCCAGGTTGTGTGCGCCGAGTCTTTTATTTAATTCAAATCATTGCATATCAGGGCAGGTGTGATGGACCTTGGATTCTTAAGCTGGTGCGTGCCGGCGCGACAGACTCCTCTCTCTCATAATAATGGCAAACCGATGCTCAGAAAACACACCCGGTCCTCTTACACCACGTCCATCTGCGTATTGTTTTGCTTGACAACGTGTGCAGATGTGCATTTTTGTTGCAACGAATATAAACTATCCTAATAATTGCATTGGTACTACCATCTTAATCAGGCCAGAAAAATCGAGAGAAAATTATTATTTTGAATTATTTTAAGTGATATATTTACTTCTGGTGACGTATCTAAAGGAATACTAAACCGTTCACCAGTAACAAAAAAATCCAGATTTGTGTTTAAAAAATAGTACATTGTAATACAAGTGTAACAAGGGCTTCATTGCAAAACGATGTATGAAAGTAGGAACACGAGCGCAGCGAGAGTTCCTATCATACGAGTTTTGCAATGAAGCCTGCCATATGTGTGTTATATACTATGTTTTCTACGGTAGTGAAGTTTTCCCTGTCTTTTCAAAATTTTAAATTTGCTGCCTGTCAGATTTTATTTAAAATAATAAAGATCAAGTACTGCTCAAACGGTTGTCATGACTAACAAACAAAACAAATTGTTTTGCTAAGCTGACGCGTTATGTCTTGTATCTGCTGCTTTTGAGGAAGTGATGAATTCAGACGAAGATATTCCTGCAGAAATTGTTGCAGTCGCTGAAAGTGTGAGTTCCGACCTCCTTCCACGTAAATCGAAAGAACGTTATAAGAAAGAAAAACTTCTTTTCGTAAATTGGTGCTGTCAAAAGAAGGTGATTGTTTATACGGAAGTGGTCCTACTCGTCTATTTCGCCGAAAAGGCTAAAATTTCGAAATCTTCCACGATGTGGTCAATTTACTCAATGCTCAGAAGCACTCTGTCATGGTGACACGAGCAAGTCTGCTGATCCACTTGGTCCTGTCTACTTTTGTTCCAGGATAGTTTAAGTAGAATCGCGCCCCACAGTTCACACCACCAAGCTCATTTCTAAATCAGAATTCTATAAGCGGTTTCTAGTGAGACCCATGTCGTGAGGGGATGTGTCGGTGGGGGTTAAATTCTGAGTTTCACCAAGTTGCTTTTACGTACATAGTTTAAGATGGATTTATTGCTTAGTAATTTTTTCTTTCCTTCATTTAGCAAATTAACGTTGTTTAACGAGAAAAGTCAATAACAACTATAAGTACAGAAATGCACGTTGGAGTTGCTTGTTACAAATTGATACAGCATAGGTAACAAGGAGTCACAAAGATTGCACACTAGGAATTGTCTCTCATTCGAGTTACGTTTGCTTTTGTTATTAAACCAAAATAAATTGTAATTTAAATCATATAACCCAATGAACTGTGCTGCTTGTGACAGTAACACCAAGCCGAAAGTAGTTGTTCCGCCTTATTTACGTGGTTCCTACTAACTATTCAGAATTCAAACCATGACTGCCCATGACCAAAAATAAAAGATGTCTCAATTAACATTGACTATTTTTTAAAAAGAACATGCGAAACGAATAGATAGGCAAATACAGAAAAACACTTCTGGCTTTCAAGTTGAGGGTCAGACGTTCAAGTCTCCGATTCGAACGAAACTTCGTGAGTTTGCAATCGTCGATACAAACAACTATTTGGGCAAATAATAGAGTGCGCCCTCTCGAGCGTTTCCGCGAAACGTGTCTCTGAACATTCAACGTTTAGTTTAATATAAGGCTTTGGAATATTCAGTCTGCGACAAGCCGCACGTAGCCCATCGACTAAGTGCAAGTTTATGTTGGAGCGCCACGCCAAATCTCGATAAAGGCCACAAATATTAAATGCATACATGCGTTCTTATCAGAGTGTCAGTGGAGTATTGTAGTCATTACTAAATGCCCTGCTCAGGTATTTTTTGAGCGCGGCGCGCTGCTTACCCTACTAGTCTTTTGAACATATTTGTCGAACGGTTGATATCAGCAATATTGGTGAGCATATTATCGTGGCATAAATGGAGTAAGTGGACAACCACAATAACTTCACTTCTTTATGGGATGGACACAATATTTCCTCTTTTGTATAACATTAAGGATACACTAGGTATTTATTCGTAGATTTTAACAAAATTTGATCATCAGATGAAGACGACGCACAGTGCTGTGAATATAAGACAATATTCGAATTTCGACTTGCTTGATAAAGGAAATCTAAGTAGGCGCAAGTGAAGAGTGACAGTTAATGTAGACATTACGACCAATTACAATGTAGGTATATCACTACCGCCCCCACTACTCACGTGTCTAATGCTGCGTGTTAAGACCTGTTGCGATACGGTAGTTGTATGCATAAGTTAAAAAGGTGTATGCGTTCAGGTTTAGAGGCTGTTGTTGTTGAAAATGGCACTTACTTGTAAAGGTATGAATCCTTATACAACTTTTAAAATAGTAGAAAGTGGAAACAACATATCAAAACTGTGGTTTACGACAATTGCCTATATACTGGGACAAATTATAATGTTTTTAAACTTCACGATGCATTTTCTCAAAAAGCTTAAAAATGCTTATTTCATATTTAACACGGTTTGATAGTTTGAAGTTTCCTCTTGTTACTGATATATAATTTACTGAACGCAGGTGAGCGCCAAATCACAATTTTTGTTATTAGATATCGCGTTGTCAATTAAAAATGGTGACCTGTTGAATACTTGGATTTCCAGTGACAGACGTGAAGCCCAGGCTAAAATTTCAGAAAAGCTTTATATATATATATATATATATATATATATATATATATATATATATATATATATATATATATATATATATATATATATATATATATATATATTCCTCATACAAATACATTTAAATGAATGGTAATAAACCACAACTATTTGTTCTTTTAAACATATAAAGACAGTGCTAGTATTTTTTGCACACCCGCTTACGTTTTTATTTAATCTATGTGTTACAAACTGTTGCCTCTCTGAAATCTGGAAATGTCAAAAGTGTGTCCGGTTTTTAAGAAGTGTGATAAACATGATATTAGCAACTTTAGACCAATATCTATCATATGTAATTTTTCAAAGGCCCTTGAAATTTTACTCCATGATAACATTTACTATAGCGTTAGCAACCAAATATCGGTGTACCAACATGGTTTTATGAAAGGACGTTCTACCACCTCTAATCTGTTGCATAACTCAGTCTATTTCTGAAGCCATTGATCAACGCAGGCAACTTGACGTAATATATCTCTCGAAAACATTTGACGGACTGGATCACTCCATACTGCTAAACAAAATGTCTGTTTTTGGTTTTTCGCCGTCTGTTATTATTTTGTCATGCTTATCTTTCGGATAGAAGGCAATATGTTGCGTATAATGGTTTCCAGTCTGTCGAATATATTGCTGGATCCGGAGTCCCACAGGGTTAATTCTCGGTCTCCTGTTGTTCAACATATTCATTAACGATATTGTGAATGTTATTGATGTGTCCTGTCTACTTTACGCTGATGATGTCAAAATTTTTAAAGTAATTTCTTGTTTGGAGGACTGCGTTTTTCTGCAAAACAGCGTTTCAAACTTATTTAATTGGTGCGTTGAAAACAATTTAAATCTGAATGTGTCTAAGTGTAACGTTATGACCTACACAACTAAATCCGAGGCTGTTATGTTTAATTACAGTATTGACAACGCAGTCCTTCAACGACCTTCTACTCTTGCTGACCTTGGCGTAAATAATTTAGTGACTCAATCTCTTAAAATTCTTGGGTTCCTAATTAGAACTAGCAGAGACTTCTCGAATATCAGTACACTTAAAACTTTATACTTTGCTTTTGTTAGGTGTAAACTTGATTATGCGTCTCTTGTTTGGAACCCTCACTACAGAAATCACGTAGACTCTTTGGAGAAAGTGCAAAGACGATTCTTAAAACTATTATGGCTTAAGTCGAGGGAGCATACCACCCGTCTATCGGTGTTCCCCAACAAGAGTTCTTGACTAAGTTTTCCATGACATCTCTTGAAAATAGACGCGAATATTTTTCTCAAGTATTTCTATAAAAAATCTTATACAATCAAATTGACTGCCAAGAATTATTAGGGAAATTAAATTTTCATGTGCCTAGTGTATATTTTCGGAGAACACAAACTTTTTACCTCTCATTTTCGCACTCAAATATTCTTAGATTCTCACCTCTATTTACTATGTGCAACAATTACAACAACTGTGGACAGTTCGATATTTTTCATTGCACCCTTAATTTTATTAAAAAATATTATAATAACTAAGTCTTAGTTTCTCTTTTTCTTTTTCCGTCTTAAACTGTCTGACATTATTTTATTGTTATTTTTATACAATGTTTTATTGTTATTTTTATACAATATTTTGTTTTTCTTTTTAAATATCTTTTCTATATACTTATACTGTATTGTATTTTTTGTTTTGTGTATTTTCCTGCTCTAGAAATGGGTTTACCTGTTGATCAGTGTATGCAAATAAATAAATAAATAAATAAATATTTATTTATCACTGGACTTTTATTTTAAATTAAACTATTCGTACAACACCCTGTATTATGTTAAGACAAATGGTTTATAATGTTTAATATATTTTAAGACAAATTTTATGATAAACTGTCTCATATAAAGTTGAAAATATATAAATACCACATACATCTCAACAGTTATGATTTTTGTCCCAAATTTACATATACTCGCAGCACTGTGCGACGAGTCGGTGTACATGTTGAAATGAATTTCAGCATTAAATTGAGATCAAGACGTTATACTAACATTGAATATTTTAGACTGGAAGAATACCTGAGGCCTCGCTCCTATCGCACTCCTCGCAGCTCTTGTCAAGGCGCTTGGCATGCAGCTCGGCGCGTGGCCTTTATCGTGGATTGGTGTGTCGCTCCAACATAAACGTGTAATAAGGCGCTAGAGAACTAGACCGCTGGATCGATTTTCGGCCAATGTAGATGTTTTTCTTTTGTTTCAATCTTTTTTTAAATACATCAAGTTTCAAGTTCAAAAAATTCAAATCAATTAATAATGAATTTTTTTTAAATAACAATTTTCTTGGAGTGGGTTGGAAACTTTGATGGGAAGATAACACTGACGTAGTTTTACACGAATCACCAAAACACTATATACTACACTCAGTGAGTGCAATATATGGTGTTTTGATGTTTCGTTGAAAACTACGTCAGTGTTAATAATTTTCTATTTATTTAGAATTTTTATAGTGTACCTTAAGGTTCGTTAAAAAAAATATTTTATTAAGCCAAAACCAACTTTATCGTCCAGGTCTTTATAAAATTTTCATTTCAATGTCCAAAAGAATGTATCAAGAAGAAAAATATTTTTTGTCGCCATTTTTTATTAATTATTTTGAGGTAAATCCTTTTTTGAAAATTTGCTGTATTTCCTGAATTGATCCACCTTTGAATACACTTGGAAAATTATGTTTGGCCTGAAATTCATTAGTAGGCCTTCGCAATGCCATATGTTTGGATTTGATGCCTGCAAGCTGCAGAATCTTTTTTGCCCTCTGTTACCTTTTGTGCTATAAAAGGTGAACAATTTTTAAGAAACAAAAATAGATCGAAGCCCATCACTGTTCCTTTTTGTATGTTTGCACGCCAGGGTAACAAGATGATAAAACGTCTTCGAAAATAAGACGATACGCTGAATGATTAATGGGAGCTTTACCTATGTTACGTAGAATCATTTTTTATTAGATTTTATTTTTCAGAAGACATTATTCACTAGCGTTACTTTGTTTAGATGATCTTGCAGAAAAGGAGAAATTTCTAGGTATTATGTAAAACTTAAAAGGAATTCAATTTACACAAAGAAAACAGTTTGTTTTTCTCCAAAAAGAGCCACAAAAAAGTAATATGTTTTCAAAGTACTATGTAATTAATTATGCTCTTTTATATAAAAAAGTCAATAATGCGTCACCCAAAGTATCTATACATATGCCGGTAAGTGTATGGATTATTAAGAGAACACAAAAATTCTCCGTTAGTTTAGCTCATTTAATCAAAGTTTCATGAACGAATTTAATTTTGGATAAAAAACATATTTCAGCAGAGCCGTAGGAAAATTTTTATGATGATTTTCGTAGACAACACTTTGGAAAATCGTAATCCAGTGGCCGGGGAAAAATCGAATCAATTGATAAAATAGAAATAAAACTTTGTGGATAGGGGTTTTCGAGGGTGTTCTTTCCTTAAAAAAAAAGAAAAAGAAAAGTGGAGACTTTTTGGGAACCGGCCGCCATCTTGGAAAATGGTTCACTTTTCGCAGTTGTTCACAAATAACTCGACTAATATTAAATTTATCGCTTAGAGGGCAGTTATCAAAATGAAAGTTTGTTAAATTACGAACAAAATGGTTTTGCTGCTGATCGTCATCTGACACAATGACATATTTGTCTGGTGTCTTTGACGTTTTAGAACTCAAATGTTATAACATTGTTAACGTCGGTCGTGCTGAATCTTTCCTTGCGTGTGGCCGTATTTTTTTGTAGATTATGGAAAAAAAAATGGAAGTTAAAAAGCTCTGCTGTATTTGTAATCAAAGTTTATTGACAGGAAAAATTGTGCATGTGATAACCTAAATTTTTTTCCGTAATCTAAAAAAAAAAAATGACCGCACGACTAGTCAACAATATTATGACATTTTCGTTCTGAAACGTTAAGGCCACCAGACAAATGTGTCAGATGATGATCATCAACGAAAACAGTTTTGAAGAGAATACATAAAAAATATGAAAAACAACTCCCTGATACTTTTATTTTAATATTTACTCAACAACTATAATATCTAGAACAACCCACGTGGTACAGGGTTATTCATTATAAATTACCCACCCCTTTTCATCGTTATTATTTCTTATAGAAAAAAAGTTTTAAATAAAGGTTGTATGGTTATGAGTGTTATGACTGAATTTTGTTAAAATGCTTTCAAAAATACAGTAGCGTGCAGATTTCAGGGGATACAAAAAAAATAATATTTTTTTTAAATGGGGTACCCTGTATATTATTGAATTTTTGGAATAATCCTTTGTTCCAGATTTCAAAAATATACCATATGTTACCCCTACCATATACCGTTTTTGAGTTATTAAACGTCGAATATCTTAGTTAAACTAGTTACTGTAAATATGGAAAAGTTAACATTATTAAAGTGAGCTATGAAAATGACAACTATTATGTTTGTTAAGTGACATTTCTTTAATGAAATAATCAAATTGGTTTACAGTGAGGAAGAAAAAATTTATTTAGGAAATTTAAATATAAATAAATGATAACTCAAAAAAGATGTTCGCTGTGTCCACCACTATTGTCAATGCATAATTGATAACGTCTTCTTATATTTATGATTACACCGGAAATGGCTTCATTATTTACATTCAGATTGTTTATTTCAAGTCGAATCCTGTCTTTAATGACTTGAATACAATTATTATTATTGACAATGTCTTTTAGAAATCCTCAATAAAAATGAATCCATAGGGATCAGTTCCGGACTGTTAGGTGGCCATTTAATAGGTCCATTATTCCCTATCCATATTGGGAATACATTATTCAAATAATCTCGACCGGGTAGGACACTATGCGAAGTTGCCCCATCCTGCATCCAAATCATATCATCAAGTTCGGCTTCCGGAAAATTCTGCAAAAGAATATTTTCTGCTTCTGGGATAATTATTTCCAGATAGGTAACTCCAGTTAAAGTATAATTATAAAATATAGGCCCAACAATTTTGTTTCTGAAAATTCCACACCAAACGCCAACAGTTTTTCTTCCTGATTTTTTTATTTGTTTTACCAATATTTTTCTGTTATGCTTGTTTTCCCACGACCTTCGAATTTTCCTATTAAAAACTCCTGCCGTAGAAAAGGATGATCATCAGTCCATAATATTTTAATAAAAAAATCGGGATCTTCATCCAACGTCTGAATCATCTGGCGGCAAAAGTCCAACCTTTTCCTTTTATGAGCCTTTGTTAAAACTTGTACGGGTAAAATTTTATATGGTTTGTAAGTGTTATTTTTTAACGTACGTTGGATTTTGGAATAACTTTTACCTAATTGATCGACTGCATTATATATACTACATTCAGAATTTTCTAAAAAATAATACAAGTCTATTCGCGAATAAATATGGATGGGCTTACCTTCGAAATGAAGAAGTCTAGCTGTTCTTCCTGGTTTGCCTGAACTACACGCTTTTTTCTACTAAAACTGGAGGTATTACTCACCTTTCGGTAAATATTTTTGAACGTATTTTCTGATGGTGTTGGACGATTTGGATACAACACCCTATATGCTCTTTTTGCTGAACGTCTATTTTTGTTATTCAGGAACAGAAGATCATTCCAAAAATTTAATAATATACAGGATATCCCATTTAAAAAAATATATATTTTTTGTATCCCCTGAAATGTGCACGCTACTGTACTTTTGATAGCATTTTAACAAAATTCAGTCATAACCACACAACTTTTAATTAATTTTTTTTCCCATAGGCAATAATAACGATGATAAGGGGTGGGTAATTTATAATGAATAACCCTGTACCATTTTGTTCGTAAAATAATAAACTTTTATTTTGATAACTGCCTTTTAATCGATAAATTTAATATTAGCCGAGTTATTTGTGAAAAACTGCGAAAATGGCGGCCTGTTCCCGATAGTCCTCATTATTATTTTTTTTTTTTAATGAAAACACCTTCAAAAATTCCTATCTACAAAGTTTTATTTCTGTTTTATCGATTGACTCAGTAAGTCATTTTTTGCTCCCCGGCGACCTGGTTATCATTATTTATAGTGAATCAAAATAGTCAGATGTGATAATAAAAAATCGGTAGATATTCTAGATCACATTTAAAAAAATAAAGTTTGCCTCTAAAGGATCATAAAAAAAAAATAAATGAAAAATAGGCAATGGGAAAGTCCTTTAATTTAATCTTTTGAAACAAAGTCAATACGAAAACGATAAAAAACCAAATTCTCTAAAACTACTTCTAACCTATACATTTTTGTTTTCTATGCGACCTCAAATTTTCATTTTATTTTTGTTAGTTTCATCCCAATGGGACATTTTGATTGATATAAACAGTCGCAGTGTGTTTGTCCTTGGTACAAAGGTCAATTTTGGCTTAAGTTACCCAGAAAATATTGTGTAATTTGATTAGAATTTACTGCGGATTATGAGAGCTTCGATTTGTCGTCATCATGGCTACAAAGTTGTGAGCAGAAATTAGTAATCATCATGATTACCTATCTTGAAGAAAACTTACACTAAAGTACAAAGCCTGATTCTAAAGCAACAGATGTAGGCACAATTATTTCATAGTCAATAATTGTATTTTTGTAGTACAATTAAGTTGAGAAATAGTATTTTCAAAAATCGTTCGTGATTACGAATTCCTCAAAATATATTTTGTTTTTAAAATCTTGTTTGTTCCTAGCAATTTCACTCTAGCAATTGACAATAGAGAAGACCTTGTAATTTTTTTTGTCATTGCTCTCAGGCCTGTGTCTAGAGGGTGCCGAAGTCACTTGTGATATTAAGATTTTTCCGATAATTTTCATGTATTGGAAGTTATGTTGGAAGATGGCAGTTACGGTGGGAAATTTTCATGTTCCAGAAATAACAGTGTTATTTCAGCAGCCATACGAAGAAAAACGTGTATAAGACGAACCAAAAAATGTTTCAGTAAATAAAAGTACTTAGTTGATTACAAATAGTTCCCAGCAACATTAAAAAAAAAAAATTCTCGCAAAATGTGCTGTCTGCCTACTATTGCTGCCATGCGACAGAATGATACCCCATTGAAGAAATAAGCAGTAGGTTCGCAGTAGTGCAGTGCAGAGTCATCAATTCGAACAGTCTCGGTAAGACTCTGCGGCTACTTGTTCTTATTGTGTAAATATCAAGGTGTCGGATTTTAAAATTGAATGTTTACATATTTTTGAAAAATTTTTTCGGCAGTGTGGAATACAGTATAGCCTCAATTGTCCAGGTTCAGATGATTCGTACAGTGGTATATCCGTGCCTCATCCTAACCTCAAATTCTCGTGTGTTAATTATCCGTGCGGAAAGGCGTGACGCAGTAAGCTTATGCAGTGCTGATTCATACGGATTTAATCAGAAGAGCCTCGTTTATTATGTATTTTAAGCGTGTCAGCAATTTTCAATCAAGTTCCATCTGACTTTTGATTCATAGACCAGATGATCCGCAATCCGCACGTTTCGCTCAGTGCGCACGAGTCCGCAAATCAAGTTATGCGAATTTGATCGAACAATTATTACAGTTGTTGTAAATTACAATTTAAGCAAAAGAATTGTTGAAGATCGGTACCTACATCATCAGTTATTTTCTTTTTCAGTTATCTCATATATGACTAGAATAATTACGAACAGAACTAATATGAGTAATATGTCAAAGAAATCGGGGGCGCAGTCTCGAAAATTGAAAGAAGTTTATTTTCAATTAAATACAGTATAACGGAATTGTTGAACATAGAAAACGATTTTTTCTCATTAAAAACCAGAAGAGTATGTATTTAATTTTCTTGTGCAGAATTCCATCATAACATGACTAAATGAAATTCCTTTTGTACAAATATATGCTATTGTTTTTTTCCTTTTAAAATACCGTTACATCGTGTTCTTTGTGAATTATCTACCTAAATATAAATTTTATATGTTCTGATTTCTATCCTGCGTGATAAAAGGGGGGCGCCAGAGTTGAGTTTTGCCCCGGGCTATTTTTTTTTCTAGACACGGCCCTGATTGCTCAAGTAACAAGATTTCAAGAAAAACAAAACGTATTGCAATCATTTACGGTATTTCGTATAAATAAAAGTAGAATATACGCAGTTGTAAATAATATGTAACAATGTGGTTTATTCTTGCAGAAAAGTAGGACATGTGATTATGTAGTCAACCTGAAAAAATGTCGAAAACAAACAAATGTCAACAAACACACACGCATACATATTTAAACTCGACGTTATGCTTTATTCAAATAACGACCTTTGTGTATAATGCTAGTTATACTTGAGGTAAATTGAACCTCAAACATTACGAGAAATTATTTACTTTTAAAATACCGTCTTAACCAGCCTAGATTAAATGACAAAAGTTAATTCATTTTAAGGAAATGAGATCATCCATTCATGAGAAAAAATTCCATTCATTACATTGTCTCTTATAAACATTTTAATGAAATAACCTGCATATTAGTATGTCGTTCAGAGAAAAATAAACATATTCAGTAAATGTTTTGTTTTTGGTTGTAAGTACAAACTACGTTTTCCAATGTTTTGCTAGTTTTTACTGTATCATAAATTAATTATATTACTAGAGATGTCAGGAAGGACGTACGTGTACCGCCCCCTCCCCGGCTGACATGATTTTTTTATAAATCAGTCGAGAGAACATTTTTAAAAAGTGGTACCAAAAAAAATTACTTCCCCTACCATATGTAGGCCATCTTAACATAGTCCAATAATGCGACAATTAAGAAAGTTTGATTTTGTCCACTTTTCACCTGACAGTTTAAATACCGTTTAGATTTATTTAGGTTTTATCAGAGCTTTATAGTGGCCAGCTCATAAACTAGTGATTTATGTTAGATTCATTATATGCCAAGTGCACTTAAAGATAGTTTTGTCTTAAAGAAAATTTTAGAAGAGTTTTCAAGAAGTTATATCAAAACTAAATGATCTTTTCATCTTTATTTGCTCATAACTAACTTATGAAGGCATTTGTCAAGCCTCCAAAAACTTTATAGCTGTTAAGTCCTAGTTAGGAGTATTGAGTGTTATAGAGAATTTAGCACATGCTGTGGTTTTATAATTGCCTTGTGAAATTATCTTCGGGTAGTTGTTAATGCCGGGTTATAAATTTAAAATGCTTTGAGGTCAGTTTCAGGTCGAATCGTCATAAAGCCAACTACCTATTAGAGTTTTAATGAAGGCAGACAAAAATCTGTAATAAATCAATCTTAAGCATAAAAGAGTTTGGTTCCTTTTTTTCCAGAATATAATGTTTTAAAATATCACTATAGTCGACCCGCTGTAAGATTGCAACTTTCGTTTTAAAGAGTCAAAGCCATAAATAATGTTATTCGGTTCAATTGCGAGCGGTACTCGAATAGTATGATACAATTTTCGAAATTCCACGCAGGTCAGGTGTTCGCTATTGAACAGCTCGAACAAGAAACAAGGGTCCACCTTTTTCCTTTTTCACGGGTGAAATAATTCTCCACCTTTAGTATAAACTGACGTCCAGCTCGAGTCGAGTCACGAGGTAAATGTTATCCATTCGACTAATTAATATGAATATTTTCGAATAAGCAAATTTACGGTTTTAGTATACGTGTTACCGCTTACTCTAAATTAGGGAAAACAAATTGGAAAAGAATTTATTAATGTTTTTCGGCAAGAATATATTATTTTCTTAGAACTTTTAGGTCTTATCCAGTTTACGTAAATAGATTTTCTATATCAGGGACGCAACATTTTACCTGCTCAAAATCTTTTCTGTTAAAAATAGCTAATTTTAATAATGTCACATATGATTCAAATTTGTAATTTTAATAATAATAATAACAGAAAACACGAAATAAATAGTTGAGTGAATTTCAAAATAAAAGCGCAAATATTCATTTACCGTTTGAGATTCACTATTCACCAATCTTACGCTACAATCATCCAACAAAATAGTGGTATATAAGTCGCTTATGGTATACCTATGCACATGCACAACTGATCTGCTGACAATTGAAACGAATAAAATTATTTATGATTTTGACTCTGAAGAAAGTTGCAATCTTACACCGACCCGACTATAAACTAATGCACTGGATAAAAAACGAGGAAAACGTACAGAGCAGACGTGTGTGTCGTCGCGAAAAACTGAATTTTTAGGTTATGTTATCCGAGCACCATAAATCCTATAGATTTAAAAGCAGTTGTGTTATGTACTCAAAAAGTTTAACGGGTTTTAAGATAAGTCTACAAGTTTCAAGCAATGATAAGGCCAATAAGGCTTAAAATACACTTCTACAAGAACACATCGACATATTTAAAGAGCAATTGGTAATTTAATAGACATTTTAAGACAAAACATGTTTGAAGTAGAATTGTTCGAAACTAACAGGGTTTATACGAACTGCCGCCATTATTTTTCATGGCAAGAGATGTATAACGGTCAGCCATATTGGAAATGTTCCGGATTGAACAAAAAAATGTAATTTGTATCTAATAGAAACGTTTTCTAAACACAATTTACTAACACTGAACCATACTATAGGCGGATGCTATTGATTTATTTATTTTTAAGTCACTGAGAAACAGAAATTATCCATACTTATATTAGAAATTTGTGTTTTTAGGGAGCGCACGAATTTTTGAGATTTAACCCATATTTTACAGTAAAATTTTAGCCCACTATGAGAAGTCCCAATGCTTCATTATAAGTAGTCGATCTATAAGTTGTATCGTTCTCAGTTATCTCCATATGTTCATTTTATAACTGTGCATAAAGCCCATATACAATATCGTGCGTGGATCAAGTGAGCGTAGCCCTATATTTATTCGCATTTATGTTTACTTCATTGAATACAAAATATTCTCTCAATGCATTAGTGTGAGCCTTTTAAGTTTTAATATGGTACTCCTAGACCAAGTATGGTTTTATAATACTCTTCAGGTAATTTACGAGTAAAAATTTGGACAATTTATAAAAACTTGAAAGATTTAATAGTAGTTTTAAAAAGAGGCATGTAGGCCTTTCTCTAGGTGTGCCCCTGTATTTTTATAAGGGTTTTAAATCAGTTTTATGGAGTTCTTTCAGACTATTTATGTTTATAAGTAGACTTAGAAATAAGCTTTGAGGATATCTTATAGAGCATTTTAAAACTAAAATTGTTACTTGGATTCCCGTATTGGGCTTGCAGTATCGTAGGACAATGAAGAGTGGCACATCGATACAGAGTCAAATAGTCAAATATGAACAGTGGTTTAAAATATTCGAGAAATGTAAATTTTTTTGCAATTCGAAATTTGAGAAGGAGTATCTCGGAAACTATTGAATATGAAATTGTTCAGAATATAATTTACTAATTTACTAACCAAATACCAAGCAATCAATCAACGCTCCTGTCATCAAAAAATTATTTTGTGGCGTTGCGGCGCCCACAGCGTCGGTATCAATTCTATCCATATTTATAGCCATTAAATTTGTCCGCAAGGCTCCGTTTATTCGGTTAGAAAATTCTTTTTATTTTTTGAGTGATTGGCTTGGGGAGTTTTAAGTATAACACCATGTATAGACAAAAAACAAAAACGAAAAATTGTGTCTTGGTTGTCGAGATTTTTGACAGTGATTTTTGCAAAGATGGCCGTCATATATATATAGTATGGCCAGTTTCTTTTTTCACTGGGTTCTAATCTACTAAACAGCAGTTTACAAAATAGAAAAATAAAAAAGTAATGGGGATAATAAACATAACGCAGGGTGCATGTAACATAATTCTTACGTATAATGTACTTATTTTTTAAAAGAATGATGGTGCTTTAGTCGTAAAACTTTTATACTTTTTTAAATTTCTTGGAAAACAGTTAATTCCGATGAAGCTGTGGGAGTGTATTAATTTTTCGCATTTAATATTGGATTTAGTCTAGTCCCATTTTAGTCCAGTTGTATCATTATTTCCTAAATATTTCGATATATATGTGATACGTATATAAGTAAAAGAGTTTATTTTTAATAAATTTAATTATTATTTCACGTACTTTAGTTGGAAACTTGTTGATTTCAATGATAGTAAACATCACGTGGAAAAAGTAACAAAACACAGTACAACTTCTCATTAATTAGAATGCTTATTCAGAAATCAAAAGTTTACCGCGCTAAACTGAGCTACAGTATAACGAATAACGAATAAAAGCATGATGCCGTCAAACTTCATCAGATGTTGCCTTCCCACTAGGGATGGCGATCTTTTGTAAAAAAATAATTCTCGGATCGATTCAGATCGAAACCCTAAAAACTGATTCAAGTAAAAATTGGTTTGCAAAAGTTTGATGCAAAAAAAATCGATCTCATATAAACAAATCAACAGAATTCTAGATCCAGAATATCTGGGAGTGTGTACAGTTAACAACACAGTGGTCATTACCGAGATAGTAGGTTCTTACCTTCATTACAATATGAAAACAAATCACCGACACAGGTTCAATTTAGCTTCTCCACGCCAGATCTGGTTGGCTAATGGTGGAAGAAAATACCTCGAAAGATAGTTCTATGTACTGAGGAATTGTATTGTAATATATTTCTAACGAAGATTTTCTTTATCGACCATACGAAAAAACATCGATTCCGAATAAAAAGGATCACAGCGATAATGAAATTGATCCAAAAATTGACCTTTTCCTCTAGAAAAGATCGATCTTTTAATAGATTGATTCAAGATGCCCTGCTTCCCACTCTTACGCATGTGATATCTAAGACAGATAATGGACGTACGATACATCCATGAATTTATAACTGTCATTTTCTATTGTATGAGTTAAAACATTGCCATTCTTATTTCTTGTACCATGAAGCACATTTGACATTTCAGTGCTATTGCACTGTTATCCAATCCAGGTATCTTAGTGTGCTGAGTTAGTATAGACTTTTAACTTACAGAATAATAATGAAATAGTATGGAATGATTATTTAGTGAAGGTTTGAATTTTTTTAATTTTTAAAGAATCATTTCGGTTCTACGTACTTGTTGAATACATTAAAGTTGATTTGTCAATAAAAAAAATCACTATGACTTCCGAACGAAAGGCAAAATCCAAACAGAAATCGTCATTTAAAAAAGGCAAATATCTTGAAAAATGGTTCTTGAAATTTTAATTATGACAATATTTGGTAAAAAGATCAAAAGCACTAAATACGTTTAGTGCAAGATTTCTTCATGTGACCTAATTGAATTTTCTAGTGACTGGACTATTTGACGGCAGTTCATTTCGGTAAAATTAGCTTGCGTCGAATTCGCGGGGGGCCAGTCATAACACCGCTATAAATAGGGAACTTTACACCTACGCGCCGCGACGCTGTACACGCTTTTCTCTCTCTTTGGCCCCCACTCATACATCACGGCACCTCGTGGGTGTCTGCGAGAGAATACATACACATTCGTCGACGACAGGCCTATATTATATGACCCCATCGTTCTTTGCCAAGTTGAAACGATGTAATGGTATTTTTTTTTGAAGTCTAACTGTTAAAAAAAATTACATATTATTTACAATGTTCTTATTTAAAAAGAATTATCAGGGCCTTCTATAATCAATTCAGACCTAAATTATATACAATTTCAAGGAGAAATATCAAATCTTGTCTTAAATAATAGTGTGCAATGGAAGCTTATATCGTAAAGTCGGCTTAAACAATGCTAAAAAATTATGTAACGAGCGTTCATAAAAACAACGTCAAGTTGCTAATGCAATTAGTTAAAAAATATATATAAATTTTATTGAAACAGAACATTTATTTTTTATGAAAATACAACAAAATTTTTACATAAGATGCTGAAAGTGCCTACCACCTAGAATCCAGACACTTCTGAGGCCACATTTTCATGGAATCGAAGACATTTTGGAGAAGAATGGAGTTGTTGATTACTTCTATTTTTTGCAATTCTGGTACTTGAAGATGGTCAATGACAGAAATAGAAACATGAAAATTTGATTTATTGAAGTAATGTCACTTAATCTTGGAGAAAGTTCATGTACAGCTAATTAAACTATCTTAAAAAATTGTTTGTAACATGTTGACTGTTGCGGCTGCTGTGTGTGTTCGGGTTCCATCTTGAAAATAACAAAAAGCCATTTCATTGGCATCAAGCTGATTAATGAATACGATTAGAATCTCTTCACGATATATTTGTCCGGTAAAGGTTCCATGAAAAAGAATTGGACCGGTAGTTCTTCTCATATTAATGACACATAAAAAAATTACACCATTGTAAAGAAATACATAATCATCAGCATTTGTATGACTGACTTGTTGCTATAAAAAAGAACCTTAGTTAGTTAGAATACAGAATACCCACGCTGCACGGTGGGGTGAAATCCCCGAAAAGCTGGCCAAATCTCTTAAAGTAATAAAACTGGTCCAAAATGAACTCGTTGTTTTTAGGGGATGGAAATTGAAAACAAATTGTAAAATTCTGAAATTTCGGATTCTTGTAGAACTCAAATTAATGAAAAAAAATAGTGAAAAAAAATTCCTCGATGAAATACGGTTGTTTTTAGAGGGTGGAATCGAAAGAACTTTGTAAAATTCTGAAATTTCTGATTATTATAGAATTCGACCCGAAAATTAACGAAAAAAATAGTTAAAAAAATTACTTTGATTAAATAGGGTGGTTTTTAGGGGGTGGAAATAGAAAGAACCGAGCGAATGTCCGGAACCTTCTGATTCTTATAGAATTCGTGCCACGAATTAACGAAAAAATAGTGAAAAAATCCCTTAAATGAAATAGGGTGGTTTTTAAGACATGGAAATCGAACGAACTGAGTAACATTTCAAAACTTAATTGAGTAAAATTCTAAAACCTCGGATTCTTATGAAATGCATATTACTTGTTAAATGTCTGACGATTAAAAAAATCTAGTAGTGGTGAGAGGTATGTGAAACTTCTCATATGATCCAAATGCTACTATCCGACCGACATCATAGATGTCTGTGGCGGATAGCGACTTGCGAAGCAAGTACCAAGAGCGGCGACAGTAGTTTAGTCCACCTGGGCTAGAGGTCAATATTTATAAATAAAAAAATCTTTGACAGACATTCTGCAAACTATGAAGAAATTTTAGTCTGAAAGATATTCTTCAGAGCCTTCAGGGTCTTCTTCAGAGTCACTAGCAGTGTCTTCTTCAGAATCTTCTTTGCTTGCAGTACCTATTCCAGTTTCTCCACAACTTGACGAACAGTTTTGCTTTTCTCCTTGGGTTTGTTCGAACACTTGATATGTAAGGATCTGAGCACAGTAAAAGTCGATTAAAAACATCTAAGGTATTTTCGCGTGAGCATTTTCTTGAATATCTCTCACGATATTTCCTTATGTGTTTATTTTATGCTTCTTGGGCCTCTTCTGAAACCTGCCCAGTTGGCAATAATGCAGATGCTATTACAGCAGGACTCTGTATTAAAATCTTGTGTACAGTTGTTGGCGTACTATACCAGGAATATTTTTCTGCAAATAATCTGGCTGTCTTCAAATATTTGTATATTTATATTGTATCCACTTGATATTGTTTGTAAAATTACTTTAAATCTTTTTATAACCTCTATGTCTATTCCTGTAATGGTGGATGAAAGTTCAGAATTTTCAAAAAATCCGCGGGTAGTATTTTCATCATTACTACTACCAAAACCGGGTTTCGGTCGATCTGCCATGAGACCTAACTTAGATTTGAATTCATCTTGATTTTTTTTCTTCGTTTCTGCAACTGTTCTTTTATTGTTCTCCCCACGAGCTTGCCACGATTTGATAGGCAGTTTGTATGCCACGTGTATTAAATACTCGAGGAAAGGTATCCAGGCATGCAAAGTAGATAAACCGAAACGGAATGTTGAGTATAAACCTTGTGTTTCAACATTAAATCTATGTTATCAAATGTCTTCGAGGTAGCACCACACATATAGCATTTTTGCATAGAGGTTGTGGAGGATGCAGCATTGCAAACTTTACTATCTGTCATTGTAAATACCAGAGTATGCGCAATAAAGATATCCGTTTTTTCGAGTTTAGCGGAAGTTGGAACAAGTTGATGAATTTGAGTTTCTACATAGTCTTTTTCTTGCAAAGTAATATCCGTCGTTTCATGTACAAATTGGAGCCTAATGGGACGACAACAACGAGAAGACTGTCGGGGGTTTTGCCATACTATAATTTTGCTGGATGAGTTAGGTTCACCAGATATAAGTTGAAGTAGTACAAAAGAAGTAATCTGAATCTTCTTCATCGTCAAATTTCTGTTTGTATTGACTTTGTCTTGAACTCCTATCACACCCCCACTTGGACAATAATACTAAGCTACGAAGTTGCTCTTTTGAAAGTGTTTGAAAAACTTCTTCCTGTACGTTCACAATTTGCTTAACTGTGTGATCCAATAGAGCATGCAACCCTACAGAAGCGTTATTTTTTGTTATTGTAATAGCTTCATGTTCAGGATAACAGTGCTTTTTTGCTTCTTAAATCTTTTTGTAAGAAGGAAATCTTTGTAACGTAGGTAGGTTAATCCCATATGAGTAATTATTCATGATAAGACAAACAGAAAAATTCTCATAAAATTCCTTTATTGGTGTGACCGGTTTCGTGAACAAGTAAATTTACTTCACTTTATCAGACACAGGAATTTTTTTTCTGTGTGCCTTATCATGGAAATCTTTGTGTCTTGTAAGTTGTGCCTCAACTATTACAGATAGAGCTTGCTCGCCAGAAAGTAGGGTTAATTTGCTTTGACTCATTTTGTAAGCTTTTCTATACTTATGAGCCCGTTTTGGCGTTAAGAAATTAATTTCTTTGACTATGTACAGTCGCAGCATCCACTTCTCTCTGTGCACGAAGACTCATATGAGCGGCATACACCAGTTCAGAAGAACTTGCTTGTGATCTTAATCACAAATCAACCAAAAGCCGCCCATCTGAACTTGACGGAATAGGATTTGCGTACAGTGGAAAAGTAATATTGTTATCAAGCCAGTTTTGGTTTTGGGTAAGAAATGTCTTGTTCGATTGAGCAGCATTCCACTTTAAAGTCGGAAGTAAAATGGGAAAGCTTATGCTTAATTATTTGAAGATTTTGCGGCGGACAATTAGTAACTACTTGGTAACTACCAGCAAGTGTTCACAACTGTCCTTAAATTTGTGTGAAGGAGACGACAACATAACGTCCAAGGTTCTCTTATTTAAAATAATATTCTCCTCCTTGGAACCTATAAAAAACCCCACCATTAGGAATGAAGAAGATCGGATATTATAGTAAAATTGAACGGTCACAACGCACATTCTAATTTTTTTTCACCACAATGCGGCTATATGCGGATGCGGATGTTTTCTTTCACACTAAAGCAGTTGAAGTTGTATATAACTTTTTGCCCGGAAATGCCCGGACAGTAACTTTTGTTCATATTTTGTTCATATTTTGTTCATATATATATATATATATATATATATATATATATATATATATATATATATATATATATATATATATATATATATATATATATATATATATATATATATATATATATATATATATATATATATATATATATATATATAATATATATATATATATATATATATATATATATATATATATATATATATATATATATATATATATATATATATATATATATATATATATATATATATATATTCACGAAAATTGCCACGTTTTGCGAACGTTCAATTAAACTTTTAAAAGTTTACCATTAAGTTACGTTACTATACAGGAAAGTTTAGTATAATATAATATATAACTTACCTCCAGGTAAGGGCCAGGCGTCAGCCTCCCCACCATTACCATTACCATTACCTCCAGGTATAGGATTCAATTTATTAGGGCACTTTTAAGTCTGTTTATTTTTAAGTGTATATATATGAAAATGATCGATAAGAAACTTACTTCAACAACACTCACTGTCGACTGATAGGGATTGGTATGTAACAACCCGGTCCACTGCAAACTAGCGGTAATTAGTAGTCAGGTATTTTTCCTCAATGACTCATGGGCCAAAAGACTTGAATTGCCGATGTTAAAATTTGGGGTTTTGACTAGCTTTTCCTCGAATATACCCCACTGTGCGCTGGGTGATAGAAACAATGACTATTCACTGGAACCTTAAATTTTCTTACAAGAATTGGACACTACTATGCCCTCAGCTTTTTTTTATTGTCTTATTTTTCTACCAAAAGCTACCGATGAACCGAAGCGAATGATTCAAACTAACCTGCATAAAAGTGAAATTCAGCGTTAGAGGTCTCATCTGTGGAAGTGTTATCAAGAGAACTCCATCCTGGTAACCCTGGACACTTAACAGCAGCCATTGCCTCAGAAAAATAAGTGGCAGTTTGTGCTATCCAAACCATTAGAGATGGAGCAAAGTGCTGGATTTTTCTATTTAGCCTGTTTAATAGCATATTAGATTTTTTTAATATTTAATGGTATACTAGTCTTCATTACCTACTTATTAGTTGAATCTTCAGTGTTTGAATCTATTGGCAAAGTTTACTAAAATATATAATTAGTAAGCTTTGCTATTGGTCTTTTTTGATGGTTCGATATTACATTTGCTTTAGAGGGCGAATTTCGTTAATGCCTACCACCTAATTATGGATTTTTTATCCTACCCAGATAAGAGATTTTATAAATTATTTCTCTAGTTCATATTGTTGTCATCATTTTAGATGTAGTAGTATAAGCAATAGAAGTAATATTACAAAATGGGTCTTATATTTTGACATTTTGGTAATTTGTTCGCAATTTATTAGAGCCAATTATACAGGGTGGGGCAATAGTGCGTCCGACTTCAATATCTACAGTTCTATGATAGAAACTTGATTTAAAAACATGAATAAACTAGACAAAAAAAGTCTATAACCGGAAATTGTTTTTGAATATGCCGGGTGAGCCAAGACGATTTTACGGGGTCAACTAACATGTTTTTAAATGAAATGCCATGGATATCGGAACATTTTTTTGAAACCTCTTTGTGGCCTCCTTCCACTCCTGTATTGTTATTGACTTTCTCCCAACTACTTTCATGTAATGATTTTTTTGTTAAAATTGTATCATTTACACGTTTATATTAAAAATACCACTACAATCACAACTATTGATTTTAAGGAAAAATATGTTGGTACCAGTTATGAGAGATCTGTGTGATGGCACTGTATTTTTTTGGACGATGTGATGTAGGATTGAAAAACGAACATTTTTTGTAAATATTCCTATGACTATTTGTGACCATTTTCAATTTATTGAACAATAACTGCAAAATTCAGCAATAGAAATTAAAAAAATTTGTTTTTTTTTTCAAATAATTCAAGAGAAGCTGTTATAAGAAGCGTGTACAGATGTCCATAAAAACATCACACCGACAACAATCCAAAATTTTAAGGAAAGGATAATAAATGCTTTTAGTCACCCCGGCAATTTTATGAACAGTAGAAACCTCATTCCAAAGACGAATAGAAATGTGTGTCAATCAAAATGGGCAACATGTGGAGCACTCTTTATAATATCTTCTCTTGAATTACAAAAAATAAATAATTTTTATTGTGAATTTTGCAGTTATTGTTCAATAAATCGAAAATGGTTACAAATAGCCATAAGGATATACGTAAAAAAAATGTTCTCTTTTTCCAATTCTACATCACATCGTCCAAAAATATACAGGGTGTTCCATTTGAAAAAAATTGAAAAAATTCAGTTCAAATAGTTGTAAATTTAAAAATTATTTTTGGCTACCCTGTATACTTTTAGGAAGTGAAAATGGCTGAGTGTCATCACACAAATGTCTTATAATTGGTAATAATATATTTTTTCCTAAAATCGAGTGATTTTTTTTAATATACACGTGTAAATGGCATAATTTCAACAAAAAAATCATTACATCCAAGTGGTTGGGAGAGAGTTAATTATTATACAGGAGTGAAAGGATGCCACAAAGAGGTTTCAAAAAATGTTCTCATATAGATGGCATTTCGTTTAAAAAAATTTTAGTTGACCCTGTAAAATCGTCTCGGCTCACCTTGTATATTCGAAAATAATTTCCGGTTATAGACTTTTTTGCCTAGTTTATTTATGTTTTTAAATCAAGTTTCTAGCTATCATAGAACTCGACGTTTCGAAGTCGGACGCACTATTGCCACACCCTGTATTGCCTAAGTAACAAGTTCAAATTTATTAAAATCTGATGAGAAATAAAGAAATGGCAGGCAAAACATTGTAGTTTGTTTTTTGTTCTAGATTTTAAAAATGGCATGAAGGTCTTTTTTGAATCCGTTATATCTCCAAAATCAATGAACCGATTTAACTCATCGTAGAGTCAAAGTAGGTATAGAGAGAAATTCATTCATTCGAAATCTGTCATTAGTTCTATAATATTGACAATTTTCAATTTAATAGAACAAGCTCAAAAGGAAGCCCTATTTTCAGTTTCGTCCGCCATCTTGAATTTTAATATTTCAATCATTTTGATATTTGGTCTTGGACACCTATTTAATCAGCTTACTATTGACATTAAGTTTGTTAAAACCAGTTGAGGAACAAAAATTTTGCAAAGAAGAGCCAAAAGGTACGGTTTTTTTCTTTCCATCCGGTATACATATTGTAATCAAAAATAATATGAGGAAATTTATTCCTAAATTCTAAATAGGCTTCTATGAAATATTGTCATTGTCCTTCAACCTTTCGGCTATTGTGAGAGTACAAACACATTGATCATAAATGGAAAGATTTCTGGCGTGAATTCTGTTCCTCTAGTCAAACAAGATCTGCTCTTATACATCCTGATCTTCCGTCCAAATTCTCGCACGATAGTTGTGATTCTCAACGAAAAATTTTCAGTAAATCCATTGAAATATAATCATGCTCGCTACCCAGCACATCAATGCAAAATATAAGTAGTGCCCTCTGGTATCTGATAGACCCCAGGACGAGAAATGTGTCCTGTTTTTCTCTTTTGTCTGTCTTATTTTTCTTTTCCTTTTTTGGTAGAGGTGTAGATGCAGGTAAAATTCCGTTATCGTCATTTTGTGCCTGAATGGCTAATGACCTATTAAAAAAAAATCGATCTAAATCTACGTTTTTATTTGCATGATCAACTTTTTTGAACGCTTGTTATAATAAAAGAATATAGGACCCATAAGAAACATCTACTTGAAAAACCAGACTGCTACTTATTTTTCTTTTCCTATTAATCGATTATAAAAAAATTTGGCAAATTGGGTAATCAATAAACGCCATTAGATACCCAACCTAAACGAATTCTACCAGCGCAGTGGCATGAATTTATGAAATTTCAATAGAACACCCTGTATATTTATTACATTTTTGGAATCAACATAAATTTCTGAAACCAACAAAATCGGCGTCCCATTCTTTTCATCACACTCCGTTGGACACATGTAATGTGTGATGTGAGATGTGACTGATGTGTGTATGAGATTTGTCTAATGTAATGGGCCTCAGAAAATTATACCATCTCAAAAGTTTATTTAAAAATAAAATCATTCACATCAGTATACGATGAAAGACGATACTGAGGACGACGATGCGACGACCTACGCCGTACACAAAAAGCTGCCTAGCTAAATGTTCAATGCAATTTCAAGGACAACCTGTCATGTTTTATTGACTCATGTCCAACGTCGATGTCACAAATGGCTCGTAAATTGGAATACTTTACAACAGGCCGTAATATAGAGATACTTTGTGCGCCATGTGTAAATCATCACATACAATAATAATAAATAATAAATAATTTAGTTATAGTTCACTGAATACGTTTTACATAATTTCGGGACATTTTGATTTCGCAAGTGACAAACAGTCATTATTTATGCATGAAATGTTTTCCAAAATATAGAAAAAAGAAGTTTTGATATATTAAAATTATATAAGTTTGTGGATCATATTTCAATAATTTGACTGATTAATTTAGCTGAGATAATCAGAACAGCTAAAATACGATCTGGTTATAGAGGGCGTCCAGAACTTGACGCCATCCTTTGATCTTATTTTGTTTACATTTGCAAACCTGCCTGTCGATGGCAGCCAGGACACCAAACCCACACCATCCAGCAGACCTGCAGTTATAAAATACTGTCGAAGATTCTCTGCTCGAATCTAGGTAGGGTTGATGTAAAGAGGAAAGACGATGCAAACAATTATTCCAGAATTGTCTGATAATTTGATAATTAAAACGCAATTTCGTGGTTGCCGTCCCTGGGCATTATTCAGTTAATCTGAGTCTGTGTTTCAGGTTCCTTCATAC